>JAMAFX010000070.1:0-194654 GCA_023625875.1 Trichocomaceae sp. PYS4502
GGCGTTTCTCAGCCGGATTTAGTATGGTGTCTCGGACATGTCGGTAAGAAATCTGACTCCCATATATCCTCTAGATAACTGAAGCGAATCACAGCGCGCATCGGCTTTTGATTCATCAGGCAGATTGGTTTCCTGCCACATGATTATTTCTGCTCTAGATAGGGTGAATCGCATATCTAATCTAGGCCTTACCTATTCATAGCAGAAAAAATTTGGTTGGTTCATACCATGGGTTCGCGGGCTAGTAAAAGGAACGATCTGAATCGGATGAGTCGATTGTTACGATACCAGAGTTCTGCCATCGATTACCGCATGTAGTTAGCTTATCCGCAGTTTACACCGCGTACGGAGTAGACTTCTCACTCAGACTTGCCGGAACAACTTGTTCCGGCAGAGGGGGAGATCATCATTTTATTACCATCATCAGATTATGCCTCTAAGCAATTCCTTGTAGGACCGTAGATTGCATAACATCGATCCAATCCGTGACATGCTCGTTGCGGATTAGTAAGAAAGAGCTGATATAGTTAACTAGTGCTGGTACATCATAGAACCCCTGATACAAAGTACTTTTGAAGAAAAAGAAAATCTATATCCATTTAAAGTACGGAGTAGTCCTACTGTGGGTCTTTCTTGTAACTATGCAAGAATTTCCTGTTTCATCTGAAGTAGCTTTCTTTCCAGTGACTAGACCTCTGCAAGTCCCATGGGACTGTCCATGGGCGGGCGGTACCCTGCTGTCCATGGGCAGGGTTTCCATGGGACTGCAAACAGTGCAAACATAGACGAATCCGCTGTTTATGCCAAACTAGTCTGTATTTTTAAGTAACAGTATGAAATCAATACAAGTAATACCGGCGCGCTTTTCTTACTTATTGATTCACTACAGTCTACAGAAGCGTCGGACGGTCAGTAGTGTGACGGCTCAGTCAATATATGCCTGATGGATGCCTTGGAGCCTTGCACGTGATCTAGTCTATTTGTCAACACCGCTCCGCGACCACGCACTTACTCCTGTTTTCCTTTCCTCATGTTTTGTATTCTCGTGAATAGCACCTAGGTTAGGCATAGCAATGGATTGTTATGAGATCTAGATTGGCATCGTCACAAGTAGGTGATATTATTAGAAAAATAATATATCTAACTAACAACTAACTAACTAAGTAGTTAGTAGCGAAAAAATAAAAGTCGGTCTGAACCGGGAATCGAACCCAGGTCACCACCAGTCAGATTTTTCCAGTATTCTGAAAAAGAAACGTTGTACACGCCCGAAGGTGGTAGCGTACCACTGGCCCATTCAGACTGCAGGAGCTCCGTGTAAAGAAGCATTATATTTTACCCTTCAAGAACCTTGACCAACAGTAGACCTCCATGGATAGTTACCTCATGAGCATAGAAATGGGATTTTTAGGGGAATTCCAATGATTACGCGCCAATGAAGTATTTCTAAATTTTAGAAAGTCTGCGCTACATACCGGATTTGACAATCACCTAACAAAACGCTCCAATACATATGTCCTCAATGCCACCTAGGTCCTAGGTACGCTCCTTGCAGATGGCTACACGAACAACAGCAAGAAGATGATGATTCCTGGTTTCGTAAATTTTGTTCTAATTTTTGCTCCTAATTGTTTATTCTCTGTATTTGTAATAATAATTTAATAACTGAGTCACTGACTAGTTGTGGATAATGCTGCTGAAGGAGATGCATCCAACCTGTGCTGTGGGGTACGGAGCTGAACTGCTTCCTATACATAGTGCAACAACATACGACCTCTTCACCACCATTCAACAACACAAGAACAGCCAGCATAGTTAATCGCACATGTCTGCTACCAGCTCTCGTTCTCAATCCCGGGCTGGAACTCCCCTGGGAACCAGACCGCCTCTGACCAACACCACATCCACCTCGTCACTATCGTCCCTAGCACAACCACCGCCATCTTCCAATGGCACTCCTACCTCTAGCAACTACTTCTCCTACCCCGTAAGCCGTGTGATGTCCGGTATATATCGACGTTTTACAGATCCACCGCGTGATTCCTCGCAGCAGAAACCCAACAACAATATGTCTTCGTCGTCCTCGATCTACACCCCCAAACGCACCGCGTCCCCCTTCCAACCGCCACCCCTCTCCCCCCTAACGCTCAATGCAACCTCCACACACAACAGACACATTCTCTCTCGCGCCCTCGCAGAGGAGATTAGACTCCTCGTCCCACCCCGGCTCCAGTTGGTAGATACCTGGCAATTGGCATACTCCCTAGAACGCGACGGCTCATCCCTCTCCACCCTCTACGACACTTGCAGGCAGGTGGCAGATCACAACCCGCGAGCAGGCTACGTGCTGGTAGTGCGCGACGCATCTGACGGCGGTGCCGTGTTTGGCGCCTATTTAACCGATGCGCCGCACCCGAGTTCCCATTTCTATGGGACGGGGGAGTGTTTTCTCTGGAGAGCGAGCGTATTGGCGTCTACACCGGTGATGCGGAATCATAATGCACATCACCATCACAATCACCATTCTAATAATAGTCATAATAATCATAATCAAGACGAGGGACACGAGGGACACGAACACGAACATGAAGACAATAATGAATTTCACACAATGACAGACGAGGAACTCCAAAGAGCCGGATTCCCTCCTCCCCCAAGCGCAGATACGACACATGCTGTTCGGAGCACGACTCTGAGAGCTAGCACTCCCACTCAGAACCCAGACGCCTCCTCATCGCACCTTTCCTTGGCCGACAACCACCTTTCGTTACCGGAAGGTAACAGTGCGAGTAGCAGCGGGACAAGCACGCCAGAACGAATTCGGTTCAAAGCGTTTCCTTATAGCGGTATTAATGATTACATGATCTTTTGCGAGACTGGATTTTTGAGTGTTGGCGGGGGGTAAGCGTCTACTTCTACAATATTTTTTCTTTGTCTATTGACAATTTGACACTGATCATGACTACAGTGACGGCCACTACGGCCTATGGATCGACTCCTCCGTCGAAAAGGGGGTGAGCTCTTCATGTCCCACGTTTGGCAATGAGCCTCTATCAGATGAAGGCACAAAGTTCGATATTTTAGGCGTGGAAGTTTGGTATATTGGATCATAGCCTTCCTTTATCTAAAGCTTAGTAGTAGTCGTCTTCCATTTAGAGCTCATTTTTCAGTGGTCTACCTATGCTCTAAAGAATAGGATTTAGTCAGATAGGTTAACCGTTAAATAAATGTAATATAGATGGGAACGTGACAACCGTCAATCTGACTCAATCACATCAGAATCTAGATACTGATCCTCGATATGAGGCACGAATACACCAAAATAACGAGAACAGAGGAAGGAAAGAGAAAGAGGCTAAAACACACTTGCGTGAGTGCTTTTTTATAGGCGAGCTGGACGTAGGCAGACCTTCCCCATATGGCACCAATGTGAGGTTATTCCCAGATTGATGCCGCGAAATTTCGCACTAGGCCAGATATCCTGGATATCATGGCGCCAAGCCCACATTTGATCCGTAGATAACTAGGATATCTGACCTCAAGCCTAGTCTGCGAAATAATATGAGAAATCTATTTTACCCCTTCTACCTAGGTACGAGCTGGTCCTTGTATAAGACCATATACTAGTATAATTAACTAGGTAGGCGGTTAGAAAGACGGATAAAGACTGTCTAGTATATTAACAAGTACATTAACAAGGCTTCCTAGGCCTCGTTAATGTACTAGGAGGCTTTCTAGGCCTTATTAACATACTAGGAGGCTTCATACTAGGATTCCTAGGCCTCGTTAACGTACTAAGAAGCGTTTTGGATTATACGGCAGAATAATTAATAATTTCATACCTGTACGAGTATTTTGACCCCCATGTAACTCCTAGATATTTAGCCAATCAATGATTCATCTGGCAGTCTTTCGTGTCAGAAATAGACATCAATTCCCCGAGTTCCGGCATCATGCCGTCGACGAGGTCGTCGCACCGTCCACAGGCATCATCATCACCTCGACCATACTGAGTCCCTTGCCTGACTTCAATTGTGGCTCCTCCATCAGTCTAAACAATTGTCCCCAGCTAGTCACGCGTTTTGTGAAAACCGCATAGTCATCATCATCATCGTCGTTCGACGCATCGGAGTGACTCGCAGAGTCGAGATAGTCCCATGGCTGCACCCAGATATAATCCTCATGCATATCATTGATCGACTGTTCCGTTGCGTTTCCGTCCTTGTAAATGATGAAAATAATCATGTCAAGCCGATTGCGAATAATGTCATTGACTGTTTGCGCTGTCAATTGGCAGTCGCCGTCGCATTTAAACATGATAGTTCGTCCCTTCAGCCTCAGATCGGCTGTTGGATTGCTACTATCTTCCGCCTTCAAATCCTTTTGAGCAAGGGCAACTCCAACACTAGCACCGAGCATGTGGCTATTCGAAAACCATTCTCTGGAATCGATCATGGTGGCTTGCGGACAGAGGACAAATTCCGAGTCTCCAGGTACGGTTGTTCCTGTGTCTGTCATGATCACGTCTCCAGGCTGGAAGAATCCAGATACATGGGCAAAAAAGTCCTTTTGATGAATCATTGTATCCTTGGGAGGACTGCAGTTGTCTTTCATTTTGATTGACGGACCATGTCGTGCAAGACATTGGTTCAACCAGTTGGTTGTTCGGCGAGTGTGATAGAACAGCACTTTGTCCAATACGTCGACAACATTGCGATGGGGCGCATCATTTCCGAAAGTTTTGACGGTATTGTGGCCAATATCAATTATGGCTGTTTTTTTCAATGCGCGGAAGGAACATGCATTCCAATTGCCCTTTGATGGAGCAATGTGAATGAGCAGGTCAGGGGCATCCTTGTCCGAAAAACTGGCGAAACCCGGAAAAATTCCACAAAAGTTCTTGTACGTCTCGTTTATGATTCCCTTTGCAGAGGGCTTTATGAACGTTGGGATTTCTGTGGTGCGGACAAATTTGTCTACCTGCTCACTCATCCGGTACTTGGAAGCAAACCTGTCAATGACAATGATTGGCTTTTTTGATATTTGGATCAATATACTGATGTCGCGAGCCGTCTTATCTGTACCCATGGCCTTGACGCTTTCTATCGCATCGGCATCAAGGAGCTCGTCCGGGGAACGAACCAAGTCCTCTACTACTGTCAATTCAAAGGGCCACTCTAGGCGCTTGGCCGGGACGTTGGCTTTCATAAGGTCTGCGGAGAGGGCAATGTTGACTGGAAGGCTCTTCGACACACACAAACTCAATGTCCCATCAATCATGCGGGTTGCATGGGAAAGGTTGTTAGCGTTCAGGAATGCATGGGCACTGTAGAGATCTGCCGCTTCGTGGATACCCACATCGTCCAAGAAAGATGCTGGGACACTAACAATGTGCACAACGGGCAGTTTCTTGGAATATGATCCTATCAGGGCCGTTGTAGCTACCATTTCGCCATCTCCAAAGACCGTCATCAGCGCTGAGATACCCTTGATGTGAGCATAACCATCTGCCGCAAAGCATGCATTAAACTCGTCGGTGTTCTCAATCCAGCGCATCCCGCAGGGCTCGATGTGATCTAGTCCCATGAGATTGCTGTCGCCTGGCACGCCATGGATGCTGCGGACACCAAGTTGGTAAAGGCGTTTGAGCAGATACTCAATGAGTGGTATTTCATTGTCGTTTCTGGCGGGCGACGGAATCTCCATTTGTCTTGATGTTGTGCCGTAGATATTGTAATCAGGACAGCTGCAACTTCTACAGTCAGAAGGAATATGATTAGAATGGTTGCGAACAGCGATCTGCTCGGGAAAAGAAGACTGAAGAGGGAGTTACAGAGAGAAACGAACATTTTAAACTGAAGCTTCAAAGCAGAGCTATGCTCCTTGGATAATTGACAGTGGATGATGTGTTACACATCATTTCGCCGGCTTTTTCCTGTCAAACTAATATGAATTCTGTTCATTACATATGGAAGTTGACAAAGGAGCCTAATAGGTAAAGACTGTCCTCTACTTTGTTCCTATGAAATCGGTACTTTCCGTCATGACGCAGCGCAAACCACCGCAATTATTGACAAATCTGGCACCGCATGGTACCGTCCACTTATTAATTAATGGATATCTGCTACAGATGAGGTCTGTCATTTAAATGATAGCAAATGGCAAGACGTCGCAGCGATAGACTTAGGGTTAGGGCTAGACGGAATAAAGATAGTCCGGGGCCGATTTTGTGCCGGATTAGGAAGGACCTCGTTGCGACGAGCAATAATTCTCTGGAAATTTTGTATCGAGCCATGTTCATATCCATGGTCCATGGATATTCTGAGCTCAGTTGCCCTATCATTAGGTGGTATCGGTAACTATCGCTGCCTGCGAGGTAACCATCCAGATGCCTAGCTAGATTAGTCTTGCTGCTAATCTTAAACTGCAATCTTTTAATTTCCGTTTTTTCCCTCACTCATCTTCGTTTTCCCTCTCACTCTGGATTTTCCTCCCTATTCATACTTATTATATACTTCTAATATTACAGAATCCATGTCAAAATATCCATCTGGAAGCAGTGGATATTGGTAGAGCAATTATTTCGCCGCATACGTTTTCGTCGCCACCGAATATGTCCATCCAAAGGAAAGCGTCAATCTATATATTTACTCCGTGCCCGAGCTGCCGTGCCTAGATTGGTAAATCTAGATTTCCGGCTTCATCTTATTTATTTTCTATCGATTTGGTTATATATATATATATACTATATATATATGCAAGATCCAATGGCAACAAGCCATCTTGCCGCTCCTCTATCCGTGGAAACAGCCCAAAACGGCCCCAACTCTCCCTCACTTACTCCTCCCGAAACCCCCGTTTCAGCAGGCCCAAGCCTAATCCCAGGCCCAGGCGACGATGGCGAGCAACCTATTCTCGAGTTCATGTACGACCTAGAAATCGAGCGAGTCAACCCGGACGACGCTACCAGCGCATCCATCGAGTTTGGCCGCGGGGTATGGAGCGCAGTATACAAAGCGACAACGACATGGACGCGCCAATCCAAGTTTTACAATAGTAATAGCAACTCCTCCATCTTCACTCCGCCTCACTCCCCCGTGCCGTCTCGCAGGAATGTGGTCGCCGTGAAATCCCCATTGCCGTCATTGCGGCGCGATGCGCAACCAGTGCTTAGATCCGAAGCGTGGATTCTAAGCTTGGTGACGAGGGCGAGGACGGATTACGAACATCAACAACATCAACAACATCAACAACATCAACAACATCAACAACATCAACAACATCAACAACATCAACAACATCAACAATATGTCGTCCCCTTCCACGGCTACATACGCGCATCTCACTCGCTAGTCATGCAGGCCGTCCCGCTCATGCTATCGACTCACGTCGAAGAATGCGCCGAAATCGCAAAGCGGCACTTCTCCACCAAAACCATGTTTGAGCCCGTTCTGTCCGCGGCGCATTGGCGCGATTTGGCGGCGCAGTTGATTAGAGGGCTGGAATGGCTTCATGGTAAAGTTGGAGTGGTGCATGGCGATATTAAGCCGCATAATATCCTTTTACGGCGGCGGGGGGGGCAGGAAGAAGAAAATAGGGGTTGCGGCGGTGATGCTGGTGATAATGGGTTTCGCTATGATGCTTTATATGCCGATTTTTCGTCTGCGCATGAGATGTCTTCCTCGTCCGAACATGATGAGCAACAGGCCCAGAGTAGTAGAGTTGCAGCAGGCGCCGGCGCATCGGCGCTGACACCACCGTTCGCGGCACCTGAGCTCATGACTGTAGCTGCGATGAAATCTACTACTATCCCCACCACACCAGCTTCTGACATATTCGCGCTTGGGCTCACGCTCCTCGCCGCTGCAACGGGCGATACGCTTGTGTACTCTCACTCCGGCACGAGCGAGATACAGCGCCTCGCGATGTCGCGCGAGGGATACCGCGCACTCGACTATGTGCGTAGTGGACCGCATGCATCGCGGGTTGTGCGTGATGGGCTGGTCGAGAAGATTGTTGCGCCTGCTATTGTTAAAGAGCCGTCTGAAAGGGTTCTGCGAGTGGATTTGACGTAATACATATATATACCTATACCTTCTAATTTCTGTTCTTGATATGATTGCTCTATTTCTGCTGTATATATTGGTTTATACTCTTCTTTTTGGCTTTCAAGCTCGTACGGTGATTGTACTATAGCATATTCAATACCCAGCTATTTGATTCGACTAGAACAAAGATATTCGTTTATTTACAATGCACTCTTCACCGGAGTCTTCAACCTCTTCTCTACCGCCTCCAAATACTCCCTAGTCGTCACCCACGCCTCGCGGTCCTTCCGTCCACGGGCCAGCGCCAAATCCTTGGTCATAATCTCATCTTCGTTGACCGTGTCGACGCAGGCCTGTTCCAATTTCTCGGCAAAGGCCACCAGCTCGGGGGTTCCGTCGAGCTTGCCGCGCTGGATCAGACCCCGGGTCCACGCGAAGATGGACGCGATCGGGTTGGTCGATGTCTCGCGGCCCTTTTGGTGCTCGCGGTAGTGGCGCGTTACGGTGCCGTGGGCAGCTTCGCTCTCGAACGCGGAGCCGTCGGGAGTGGCTAGCGTGGAGGTCATGAGGCCCAGGGAGCCGAAGCCCTGTGCGACGATGTCGGATTGGACGTCGCCGTCGTAGTCTGGATGGTGTTAGTCAGGTTGGGTTTGCCCAAGCACAGAAAAAAAAAAGAAAAGAAAAGGACAAACGCACTCTTCATGGCAATGACAAACCCGCCCTCGCTCTTGATCATCTGCGCAACCATGTCGTCGATAAGACGGTGCTCGTACCAGAGCTTCTTGGCCTCGAATTCCGTCTTGTAGTCGTTGTCGTAGATCTCCTGGAAGATATCCTTGAACCGACCATCGTACTTCTTCAGGATGGTGTTCTTCGTGCTCATGTACAGAGGCAGACCCTTGAGGAGAGCCATCTTGAAACTGGCATGCGCAAAGCCGCGGATCGAGTCATCCGTGTTGTACTGTGTCTGCGCAATACCGGGGCCGGAGAATTCAAACACCTTGATGTGCTCCGGCTCGCCGTTCTTGGGCGTGTAGACAAGCTCTAGCGTGCCCTCGCCGGGGATGAGGCGGTCAATAGCCCGGTATTGGTCGCCAAAGGCATGGCGGCCGATAATGATGGGCTTTGTCCAGCCGGGGACTAGCCGGGGGATGTTGGGGATGACGATGGGCTCGCGGAAGACGGTTCCGCCTCTGTTTATATTAGCAAGGTAAGGGAGAGAAAACACCCAGGACTACGCACAGGATATTTCTAATAGTGCCGTTCGGGGACAGCCACACTGTTGCACAGATTAGTTTTGGTCAGCTGTGATAGAATAAAAGGATCACGTACTCTTCTTCAAGTTGAATTCCTTCACGCGAGCTTCGTCTGGAGTGATTGTGGCACACTTAACGCCAACTCCATACTTCTTGATAGCCTCGGCGGCCTCAACGGTAACTTTGTCGTCGGTCTGGTCACGATATTCGAGGCCCTATACATACGCATTAGATATTTTACCATCCCACATACTGCTAGAATATACATACCAAGTCGTAGTATTTCAGATCAATGTCCAGATACCTAGACTATCATTCAGCATGTCATCCGGCATGCTTGCATTCAGTCAACTTACGGGAAGATGAACTATTGGTCCGTTAGCAATGATATAAAAATGGACTACAATACGGAGTGCATGACGAACTTTGTCCTTGATGTCCTGCCAGATAATCCTGGTCATCTAGTGCGTACGTCGTTATTATCAGCACAATCGGTCACCGAATATAATGCATGCATGCAGAAAATGATTGGCGACGGAGATCCCCCGCGTATTTCTCCTTTTTCCCGCCTATAGTATATCTAGTATAAAGCAGATCCGGGGGACGGTTTCTTGAGACACAACATAAAAATATCCACATACCTCATCCCCATCGAGCTCGACAACAGGGTTCTTGACCTTGATTTTCGACACCTGGGAAGCCATCGTGCGCACGTGCAATGAAGCGGGGAGAAGTCCGGCGACAGAAGAATGCAATTTGGTCGGGGCAAGGGCAGGACGTAGGTGGCTGTTGGCGAAGTTGTTGTGGTTGTGGTTCGGTCTGGCAGCAGAAGTGCAAAAATAGGCCGACGAAGAGAAGATCGAGCGATTAGACAAGCAGACGCTGCTGCTGGCCGAGGTCGAACGGACGCCGCGAAAGGCTCCGGCAGAGCTCCGGAGTTGCATGGCTGACAGAGAATGATGGGTTAGTAGAGCAGTTCGACCAGCTGTTATTACGACTTTCTTATTTGGAGCATCTGCTTGTTACCTGTTTTCCTTTTTTTTCTTCTCCTTTTCTCTTTCGAAGAACTGAAAGACGGTATGAGGACGGCACACGAGGTGGTTCGGCGTTTTATCCCTTCGTTTGTTGCCTCGTGCGGAGATTCGGCTTAGCGGCGGTTACAACGTCCAACTTCCCCTCTCGAGGCAGTGACTCGCTGGCAGACGGCGGATGACAATGAGATGGCAGATTATCTGTGTGGGATGAGAGGATTGAGGATTTCCGAATGCACTTTATTGCAGTACTAATAACAATTCCAGCAGGTGAGTCAGTCAGTGGGCAAATAATTCACGCTGAGCTTCTTCTCTTTTCCCGAAATGCGGAGGAATGACTTCATACTTCATACGCTTGAAAGTTGACAAAACTACAGACCCTAAGAATTACAGTAGCACGGCTGTCTTGTTCCATGTTATATAGTACATTATACGCTCCACGCATCTCTTCTTGGTATTATTTTGATCATCATTATCATTATTATGAGCTACACTGGGTGACTGCGCGGAGTACAGCTGCAACTCCGGTGCGACGCTTGAGTCTTGGCGCCGAAGCCGGCCTGCGCTTTGCGGCCTGAGCCCTGAGGTGTCTACATTACATAATATGCCAGTCTCACGTGACTGATTTGTTGATGCCTGAGGCTGTAGTATTGTCACGGACAGACTAACGCTATTAAGTTAGAGAGGCTAGAGCCAATTCAGTCTAGCTGCAGGAGACTCGTTACATTGTGAAGGGCTAACTTTGCCAACATTGACATCTGTGGCCGAGAGGATCCACGAAAAGCCGCCCAAAAATTTCAGATGTAAGTGCTATGGGCTATGGGCTATAAAGGCACATAATTGGGTTATCAACCAAAGACCCATCACGGTATTTCCGTCTAATCTCCTGGTACTCCTCATCCGACAGCATATCCGCGAAATGCAGCACGGAGGGATAATAGATCAAACCAACCAGATCCCATTCCGGGTCTCCTCCGCTAGACGTAGTCGAAGAGCAAGAGCAAGAGCACTTTGTGACCTGCCCAAAGAGCAAAGGATGGAGGCCATGGCGTTTACCGATGTCTCCTGAGACTGCTTCACGATATCCATTATATTTTTGGATATCTTTGAAGGTCATTAGGTTGAGCATAATGACGGGTGGGTGATTCTTTGTGTTTGAGAAGGTGGTCATCCAATCCCGCAATTCGGGGGGGATATGCATTGATTCGGTTGAGAGGGAAGCGCCTTCATTATCATTATCTATCGCTCGGTCCATGTGCCGTGTGCGTGCGGGAATATTGCTTGCCAGGCTGCTGAAGGTGGAAGTATACGATGACACAAGCTCTGCGGGCGCAGCGAATGTAGCGCTCCATGACCGCTGGATAAGAGGCTGACACTCATCTGGAAGAGAGAATGGCAAGGGATAGCATAGTACTAGATCCCATCCGGTCTGTGTCAGTGCATTGACTGACAGCACTGTCGGCGGGATGATCCATCGTGCGACTTTGGCAGTTACCAGGGGCTTGGCGACAGATTTGTCCAAGATATCCAAGAAGGATGGCACCGAGGTCAGTGAGAGAAGCGTTATTTCGCAGTTTGTTGTGGCGGACATGGTCTGGTGTCACCTACTTAGGTAGGTTAAGATGCTTAAATGTGAGGCTGAACAAAACATAAAACTGCGCGCTTACAGAGCTATGTATGGACAATATCATACCGATTACAAATCATGAAGAAATGTGAGCGCTCTTGGCCTGTTTTCAGCCGACTTAAGTGCATTATATCCGGGTTAATTTCTTACAAGCATGCCCAGGTGGTTGCTAGACTGCGCCAAGTTCCAATCCTCAGCATCAATTATTTTCCACATCCTTGGAACGCAAGTAGGTTACAGGCGGATACCTAGGTACCCAAACCCATGCTCTATCTATTTGTGACGAAGCGCACTTGATGTGTTTTCAGTTTTGACCAGAATCGACTGCTCTTCGCATCGATTGCGCTGACACTATGGACCGTTACTATGCATAGGTAGTGTAGTTAGGGCATTAGAAGGTTTGCCCTACATAACGCCTTTTAGCCTTTAGGTTACAGTAGTTGTTGAAAATCTCATACATAATAGTCCACTAGGTATTTCCAAAAGAATCAGAAAAAAAAGTAATAAATAATCCAAGTGCTCCAGCCTCTGCCAACTTCCATTCCATGCATTGTGTTGAACATTTTATATGCAAAGGTGATTTTAATTTAACGATATCAGACAAACAAAACTGCTGAAAATGGGAGAAATCCCTTAGGGGTATCTCGGGATTCCACCAGAAAGGGAAAAAGAAAATATGTACGTCAAGGAAGAAAAGGATTAGAAAAGTCCATCAATCTCACCAGTTACCGGATCAACATCGACATTGAGGTAGCCAGGAGCAGTGGGAAGACCGGGAATCGTTTGGATATCGGCAGCAAGCGCGTACCTAGGGACCAGTTAGTAAGCTTATATATATATATATAAAAGAGATGCACGAATGAGTAATAGACGTACAAATATCCAGCACCAGCTGACAGTCTCACGTCGCGAATGGGAACAGTGAACCCAGTCGGTGCTCCCTTCAACGCAGGATCATGGCTCAGCGAATACTGAGTCTTAGCCACACAGATGGGCAAGTGACCAAAGCCTTGCTTTGTGTAGGTGTCGACTTTCTTCTGAGCCAGCTCGCTAAACTCGACCTTGTCGGCGCCATACATGACCTTTGCAATCCGGTCAATGCGCTCCTGGACGGAGCCCTCTAGACTGTACAGTAGTTTGAAATCCTTGGGTTGCGAACTGGCTGTGATGACGCTCTTGGCTAGGTCAACTGCGCCAGCACCACCTTCAGCCCAGTGGTTGGCTGGTACTGCGTCTTCAGCACCGGCGGCAATGGCCTCTTCGCGGATGACGGCAATTTCGGCATCCGTGTCGGTCTCAAACTTGTTGACAGCGACGACAACGGGAAGACCATACTGGCGAGCGTTTTGGATGTGTTTACGGAGGTTGACACAGCCCTTGCGAAGGATATCTACATTCTCAGTTCGGTAAACTTCAGGCAGAGGAGCGCCCGGGGAGATCTCCGGTCCACCACCGTGCACCTTGAGAGCGCGGACAGTGGCTACGACAACTACCACGTCGGGAACAAGACCCGAAGAACGGCACTTGATGTTGAAGAAACGCTCACCACCCATTGTGAAATCAAACCCAGCTTCCGTGACCACAAAGCCGGTCTTTGCGTCGTGATCCTCGTCAGGCTCAGTACCCGCAAGCTTCAATGCTAGTTTGTCGGCCACCACCGAGTTGGCACCAATACTGATGTTTGCGAATGGACCCGCGTGGACAAACACCGGTGTGCCTTCCAGACTCTGCATCAGGTTCGGCTTGATGGCATCTTTCATGAGAGCGGCTAGGGCTCCGCCAGCACCGATATCGTCACACGTTACAGGGTCACCATTCCTGGATGTGGCAACCACCATTCGTCCAAGACGTTCGCGCATGTCCTCCAAGTCATTGCTAAGAGCCAGAATGGCCATACACTCACTTGCGACGGAGATGTCAAAGCCGGTCTCACGCGTAAAGCCCTTCTCTGTTGGGGCTTGGCCAACAGTAATTCCACGAAGAAATCGGTCATTCACATCAAGTACGCGACGCCAGGTTATTGTCTCCGGGTCAATGTCGAGGCGCGCGAAGCGGTGGATTTCGTCTTCCGTCAATTCATTTGGATCAGTCTTTGTGATACCCAATTTCTTCAACCGACGGAACATGATTGGCTGGAATTCACGCTTGCCCTTCTTGGCTGGAACCAAACGTTTGTACAATGCTGCATCCTTTTGGGTTGCTTCATGGAACATGCGGGTGTCAATAGCTGCTGCCAAAAGATTGTTTGCAGCAGTGATGGCGTGGATATCTCCAGTCAGATGAAGGTTGAATTCATCCATAGGTATAACCTGACTGTAACCGCCACCAGCAGCACCTCCCTTGATACCAAAAGTAGGTCCCTGACTAGGCTGTCTGACATTGGCAAAGACGATCCTGTTCAGATGTGCTCCCAGAGCCTGCGTCAGGCCCATCGTGGTAGTAGACTTTCCTTCTCCGAGGGGAGTTGGCGTGATACCAGTGACGAGGATGTAGCGACCATTGCGGCGGTGAGCTAATCGGTCGAGGACAGACAAGCTGACTTTAGCCTTGGTGTGTCCATAGGGCTCCAGCTCATGAGCAGAAATGCCCACCTCCGCAGCAACCTTAGTAATAGGCTTGGGGTGCTGAGCACGTGAAATGGCGATATCCGACGGGACAGGAGTGATTAATTTGATGGGAAGAGGAGTGACGTGACGATCCTTCTGCTTCTCAAAGTAAGTCTTAGCAGAGTTAACCACGTTCTGTAGAAGCATCGCGACTGTCATAGGGCCGACACCGCCGGGAACAGGGGTAATCTGGGAGGCAACTTCGACTGCTGATTCGAAGTGGACATCGCCAACCAGTCTGACGCCAGACTTTTTTGTGGAATCAGGGATATAATTTGTGCCGACATCAATGACAACAGCGCCGGGCTTGAGCTGTTCACCCTTGATGAATTCCGGCTGCCCAATAGCAGCAACGACAATGTCCGCTCTCTTGAGGATATTACTCAAATTCTTAGTCTTAGAATGGCATACTGTCACAGTTGCATCCGCATTCTTGAGCAAGTAGCTGACAGGGCTACCGACGATGTCACTTCGGCCGAGGACCACGGCCTCCTTTCCAGCAGGGTCAACGCCGCTGACCCGGAGAAGTTCCATAACGCCCTGAGGAGTGCAGGGGATAAACAGTGGCCGACCACCCCGCTTGGCAAGATGGCCAATACTCAAGGTACCAAAGCCATCCACATCCTTCTCATCGGAAACGGCCGATGTGATCGCATGCTCGGAGATATGGCTGGGAAGCGGGAGCTGGACAAGGATACCATGAACTGACGGGTCATTGTTGGACTTCTCAATCTCAAAAAGCAATTCTGCTTCGGTTATAGACTCAGGAAACTTAATAATGCTGCAGAGGATATTTGCCTTGAAAAGTAGGAAGTCAGCGAATCGATTCTACTTTTCCGCGGGAAAGAGCCGAATATACCTCTTCGGCAGCCTTCAATTTCATGCGCACATATGTGCCTGGTGGGAAAGAAGTGTTATTAGTAAATTGTCCGAATAGATAGGTACTAAAGCGTAGTGAACGTACTGGAATCGGATCTATCTGCAACTATATAGAGAAAGGCTTTTGTTAGCAGCGGTGCTCTCCCAAGCTTCTGCCGAGAGCATATAATACACACCTTGATAGATCACCAAATTCGGCCTAAACCTGGAGTTCTTCGATTGCAGCTCGGCAATCTCATTCTTGATCCTTTCACGTATATCCTTCGCAATGGCAGTGCCATCAATTTTGGTAGCCGGCATGTTGACCGCGGCGGTGTTGGAGAAAGGCCGACGACGGGGAATCACCGATAAGTTGCGACTGGGCCGATGACGCGCTAAGGGGCGAGGCACAAGAGGGTTGAATATTGAGAACGCCCTTCGATGGGCAGTCGGAGTAGTAGCCAATTTGAATTGGTTTTTCACGACAATGGGAGGGGTTCTACTTCTGGCAGATAAGAATAATGCACGATGGCGGGGTGCATGCACGGTAGGAGACCGAAACGTCCCCGAGGGAAACATTAGCTGCCTCTTTTAGGGAAAAAAAGGAACAGCAACTGCCAACTGCCAACCTCCCAAAGCGATCAGAGCGCAGCTCGGGATTTATGACAGCCTTTAAACAGGGTCAATGATGAGAATTAGAAAGCCAATGCAATTGAGCAGTTGGACAAGTAAGGAATTATTCAAAATATCACGAAATCTGCTTTCATTGAATTCCAATGCCGAAGAAAAAATTGTATCGCGGTACCACGTCGTACATACGATACACGTATTTTTCGGTCTAGAACGTCTGAACACAGTGAACAGTGAAAATGTCACGGCGCTAGTTTATTTCACACCAAAGCGCTGCAGGGGTTAAGCCCTAGCCGGAAAAACCGCTCCTCCGGTACTGGTAATACGGCTGTAATACTAGCCCGTAGTACGCAGAGGCGAGCGCGGCAAAAAAGTCTTGGCACAGTGTGCGTTGAAATTTATCGATACTGACTGATAGAGTCGCCATCACAACGGCCATACAGCCTGAAGCTGTCAGAATATCCACTGCGCGTTACGTTACCCTGCTCTCAAACCAGACTGTCTACTCGAAGTTCCAAAAATTCAACCACATTCATCGGCCCAGCATGAGGCCTATCCTTCTTCAAGGCCATGTTCGTGAAACCACTCCCCCGCAAATCTTTGCTTTGCGGCACAAGAAAGCTAACCATAGAGAGGAAAAAACAGGAACGGTCCTTGAACCAAATCAAATTCAACCGTGATGGCGATCTCCTCTTCTCCGTCGCCAAGGACAAGATCGTTGGCGTCTGGTTTGCGGCCAACGGCGAGCGTCTTGGAACATATCACGGACATCAAGGAGCCATCTGGACGGTCGATGTCAGCCCGAACACAGTGCTTGCCGCCACCGGCTCAGCAGACAACTCTGTGCGCTTATGGAATGTGAAGACAGGCGAGTGTGTCAAGGTGTGGGAGTTCCCGACGGCTGTGAAAAGAGTCGAATTCAGTCCCGATGGAAGCAGACTTCTAGCCGTGACGGAGAAGCGTATGGGCTTTCTGGGAACGATCGTTGTGTACGATGTGCAGTATGGAGATGGCGAGGGAAACAACTTGGATGAGCAGACGGACGAGCCAAGCTTGCAGATTACTTGTGAGGAGAGCAAGGCTACTGTTGCCGGATGGAGCTATCTCGGCAAGTACATCATTGCCGGACACGAGGATGGCAGTGTTAGCCAATACGACTCCAAGGTATGTTTTGCGCAGAAGGAATTTTTGTATGTATTGAGACAGACAAGCTAATGTGAAAACATAGACTGGCGAACAACTTGAAAATGTCCAGGCCCACGAGTTCGACCTGCAGATCAACGACATCCAATTCTCCCCAGACCGCACATATTTCATCACCGCATCAAAAGACAAATCCGCCAAGGTAAGCACTAACAACTCATCTAATATCATCTTTACTCACTGAACAACCGCACCAGATTATTTCCTCGCGAAACCTTGCCGTTCTCAAAACATACCCCGCCGATACTCCCCTGAACACAGCCGCCATCACCCCTAAGAAGGACTACGTTATCCTCGGTGGCGGACAAGCCGCCATGGAAGTCACAACCACATCAGCGCGCCAAGGAAAGTTCGAGGCTCGCTTCTACCACAAAATCTTCGAAGATGAGATTGGTCGTGTCAGGGGCCATTTCGGTCCTTTAAATACCATTGCTGTTCATCCGGCCGGTACTTCTTATGCCTCTGGCGGAGAAGATGGTTATGTCCGTGTTCACCATTTTGATAAGCCGTACTTCGACTTTATGTACGAGGTGGAGCGGGAGCAGCTGAGGCGGTAGATGGATCACATGACGGCAAGTGATGGATTTGAGTGCATAAGAAGGAGGAAATCTTTTTAACTTATGTGTTACGATGAGATTCAAAATGATAACTGAGAAAGAGGATGTAAATGCCATAAAATGAAGGCCGAGGGTATTTATGAGGGGGATACAGGAGAATATACCTTTTGATGCTTGGCTTGTTAGAGAAGCTGGTGTCTTTTCCCTTCTCTTTTGACGTTTTGAATGTGTTTACTTCGCAATGATGGAGTTGGTATCTATTTCCTTCATAATATTTTCTTTGTCTTTTGATTTTCTCTAGTTGTGATTTAATCTAGAATCATTTCGATCAGCAATGCTTAAGAGCTGTCCAGCATAACGCCCGCCATATTGGCTTTCAAACTTGGGGATGGTAGTAAAATCGGTATATAGTTTAGAAAACCCTGCAAACATTCATATGATAGTTGACGCTCATTCCAACCAATCTAATTCATGTCACGTATGCCATACTCTGTACGGAAAACAGATTTCCGACTAAAAGACAAAGCCTTCTCCCTGACACTTAGGGAAATACAGCGAGAACCAAGAGAGAGAACAAGAAAAAAAAAGATTTACTTCTTCTTCGGAAACTTCTCAGCCCCAATATCACTACCCCGTAGCTTAATATTGAGCACCCGCTCCATCGCACTGAGCACTTTCTGGTCTGGAGTGGCAGTGCCGCGTTCCATGTCCTGCACGATGGTAACTGTTGTATTGCACTTGGTGGCGAGTTCCTTCTGGGTCATTTTGTAGCCCTCCTCGGTCCTCCTCCGCTTGATGGCGTCGCCTACTTGTGCACCGACTGTTTTGGGCTTGATGATATCGTCGCTTCGGTCGACTTTGGTTAAGTGTTGGCCTTCAGGAGCGCCGGCGCGACCGGCCTGTATCAAAAAATTAGTACCCTCTTTCGTAGCAAACTTCTTTTATTATCAATGGGGGCTAAACTTACAGCATTGCCAGTGGCATATTTCTTCTCAGTGCCAATGACCAATCCAGATCGCTGGGCAGCGTTGAGAGCACTTCGGCCCTTGACCACGGTCTCGCGCTGGACGGGGCCGCCGCGGTTTTTGCTGCCAATGCGAGTGACGGAGTCCCAGTCGCTGTCTGCCATTGTGTAGGATTCTGAAGATGGTTTTTTTAATGTGTTTGCGTTGGCCGGAAAGGGTTGGTGAGCACGGGTGATGTGGCGAATGGCTGGCTATCGACACGCGGCGTTGTTTTGTGCGATAGAGAGGGTATCAAGATGGTGGTTGTTATATTCTCCTTTTTGCTGCTCAGAGATAGAAAAGGATTTCTCCTTTGGTATATGGTTGTGTGAAGTCGAGAGTTGTCTGTTGTAGGTGTAGGTTGACTCAGTGAGATGCTTTTATATCGAGAGAAGCTTCCAGATTGAGCAGGCTGTCATTGGTGGGGCCGGACTTTGGAGGGGCGAAGGCGGTGTATCTCCGGATCGCTTCTAACCAGTCCGGGAGGCCGCTATACATACATCCTTTTTCGCCTTTTCGTTTTGAAGAAAAGGAAATAGATAGTTACTTCGTTACAGACCGCCCTTGAAATGAATAACAGATTATTACACATGATGTCTATGTGTCTATGTGTTTATGTGTTTATCTGTTATGTGTTATGAGTTTATGAGTAAGTCACACTAACTAACCCCGCGAAGACCTAGTCTACATGCCATCAAACAAGTATGCTCGTCTATTTGCAATCAGAGAAGAAAGAACGCAGATAATACACTATTCCAAACTCTCCCTCAATGCCGTGACGCATCACTGGCCACATTATGAAGACTGATATCATCGCGGTGCGCTTTGTCAAACATAGTTGCGCCGCCGCTGCCTATCAGCGCAGCAGAGCCGTGTGTTGGAGGCAGCTTATTTTGCCGTGACTTTTGCATGTGTAGCTCGGCAAGATGCTCGATATAGCCATCGGGAACGTGTGTAACGTAGCTGCCACAGAACACACCGACTTCGAACTCCTTGGGCCCGTTTGCAGGCGAGAGCTCTCTGCACGCGTCCTTGAGATCTTCCAGGTCTTGGAAGATCACTTCCTCGGCGCCGATGGCTTCGGCGATGGCAAACCGGTCTTTGTTTGATGCAATTAGCTCTTCGGGAGACGCCAGCGCAATACCGTAGAGATGCGGGTGCGTAATCGGAGGAGCACAGCTGGCAAATATGACTTTGCGGGCCCCGGCTTCTCGGGCCATGGCGACGATTTCTCTACTAGTTGTGCCTCTAACGATACTGTCGTCGACTAGCAGAACGCATTTTCCCGCAAAATCTTGATCGATGGCACTGAGCTTCCTCCGGACGCCTTTCTGGCGCGCGCTTTGGCCGGGCATGATAAACGTTCGAAACACGTAACGGTTCTTCACGAATCCTTCGCGGTATGGAAGATTCAAGCGCTGAGCAACGCTAAAGGCAGATGGGTTGGATGTCTCGGGAATCGGAATGACGGCGTCAATTTCTTTGATTCCATCCTCGCCCAGGATCTGCCTGATTTTGTCCGCCAACTTATCTCCCATCTTTTGACGACTGGTGTGCACACCTATGCCGTCGATGATGGTATCTGGGCGTGCAAAGTACACGTATTCAAAAATATCTGGTGAGTAGGCTTGTTGCTCTGCAACTTGGCGGAAAACAGGCGCTTGCCCTTTACGCACAAACACTGCCTCGCCGGGCTTGATGTCACGAATATTGTGGAAGCCAAGCTGCCTTAGAGCGATGCTCTCTGAGGCAAACATGTAGTCTGTAGCGCCGGGAAGTGTCTCTGAGGGACGCTCCCCTAGGACCAAGGGGCGAATGCCGTATGGATCACGGAACGCAAAAATACCTGCAATAATACAGCAAATTAGAGAACTGAGAAAGTCCCACCGTGTAACACCGTCGTCGTACAAAAAAACAACAACAGCGTATAGAAAGGGGACCACTAACCGAAACCAGCAACCATGGCTGTGCACGCCCAGCCTCCCATACATCGCTTGTACATTCGTGAAAGCGCATCGAAAATATCTTCCTGGTTGACACGAGCTTTGCCAGTCTCATTCAATTCGTTGGCAAAGATGTTCAACATTAATTCACTATCACTGTCCGTGTTGATATGTCGATGGGCGTTCTTATCGAGGTATTCGCGCAATTCGCGCGCGTTCACGAGATTGCCATTATGTGCTAAACAGATACCGTATGGACTGTTGACGTAGAAGGGCTGAGCTTCGGCGCTGGAGTCTGAGCCGGCGGTGGGATAGCGTAGATGGCCTATGCCCATGGAACCTGGTCTTGCGCAGAAGACTTGTTAGCAATAATAATAATTAATCTTTTTCCGTGTGAAGAAGCTATAGACTCACAAATCCTGAACACGTCGACCCTCATCGAAGACCTTTCCAAACAAAGTCAGCAATTAATAAACTCAGTACACTATAACGATGCGCCCCAATTGCATCCAATTCATCCAATTGCTAGGGTGTAGCGAGCGAAGGGATGAGAAAGGCAACCTACCTTTCCAGCCATACCATTTCCCTTGCACTGGTAAATTCGTCCCCCAGCAGCACACGTCGCTATACCGCAGGCATCTTGGCCGCGGTGCTGCAAGTAATAAAGAGCCTCATGTAACGTCACGGCGGCTTTGCATGGGAAATTGGGGTCATCGCTGATGTGGCCCAGGATAAGGCCCAGGATACCACACATCTTCGTTGCTGTTGTTGTTCGTGCTCTGGTCGTCACCTTGTCGAAACTTGTAATAAGTGTGGGGAAGGAAATTGATGGCCTTCTGACGAGCAACCCAATGCCTCAGAAAACCAAAAATTTTTCCCAGTCGGGAAAGTCGGCGGATGGAGGGGAAGTTCTTATTTTTTTCTGGCGCGGTTGGATAGATTAGGCAGGCGGTCTGCAGCCGCCTTGTGGGGTAAGCGCAATCTTGCAGCACGGCCAATCACAGGGCAGGAATCCATCGGTACCTATCGCGACTAGCCGTTTAGAGACTAGTGGCAACGACCGATTTCAATTTTCGGGACAGGATAAGATGACATTTCAGTGTACGCTCTAGTACAGATGTGCTCACATCCAATAAGTGAACAATCAAGTGCACATCTAAAGGAACAAATCATCACACAATGCCATGCCAGACAAACAAAAGAAAGGGGCTAAATGATTGTCACTGAGAGCAAGCCGGAAAGCACCAGAACTCTTACACAAAGGAAAGTAAAATATCCACACGAAGTAACGGGAATGATTCTCAGTTTGATAGCTGTCCAAAGCCTTGGCTTGTACTCCAAAATGGTCAAGCAGAGCTGAGTTTCCCAAAACAAAGAAAAGGGACGGAGAAAGACAAGCAATGAGTAAACTCGGTAGATGTATATAATAGTAGTCTCAATACCGTAAGTACCAAAGAGGAGGTCTCTGTTTAAAGGGTCGTCCACAAAGTAACCAATCCAGAAGCAGACTAGATAGATCCTCGTACGCCATCAACGCCAATCCGATAATGCGCAATTTGTAATCCCAGAGACTTTTTGCTCCGGGGAGTCGTGCTATTTTGAAAATAAGAAATGATGCCAAGTATGATCCTGCCTTGGCTTAAAAAATGCCGTTTACGATGTTGGAACCGATTGTAGCTCCAGCACCGAATATTGCTATCGGAATACATCAATACAAAGATCTGTGTAGGATGTTGATTTCAAAAGTATGACTTACCGGCGTTACCCATCTTCCTTCCAAACTTCTTGCCCTGCTCCTCAAACTTGCTAGGTCGGCGGTTGTTTGGATCGCCAGCGGGAGACTCACCTTGGCTGACCTCTAGAGGCATATTGCCGTAATTAGTAGGCTGTGGAGACAAGACTACAGGTCCGGAAGGCTTGTCATCCAGAATCCTGACATAACTGCGTGGGAAGATGCCTTCCATGTTTGTTCGCTCATTACGGCCACGCCACCCTGAACTGAGTGTTAGCACCAGCAGGCAATGGTTTGTACCAAGCGTATGACTTACAGTCATTATTCATATGCTCCACCACTTGAATGCGATCATTCGGCTGGAGAGCAAGGTCACCGGCGTCAGTCGGTGTGTAAGCGTACAAGGCCGACGCAATCGATAAGATCGGTGTGGGTTGAGCATAAGCAGGCGGTGGGGCCGGACTGGGGTACTGTGGTTGTGGCGTTGCCTTCTCATTGAGACTGGTATTTTGGAACTGAGCTGTAGGAGGGTTAAATGCCGGTGTAGGCTCGGGGGAATGAACTGGCGATTGTACTGGAGCGGCTACCGGGACGGCTACCGGTGCTTCTGACGCTGCTCTGGTAATAATGGGGGCATGTAGTTGTGTCTGATTCGGCAGCTGAGACAGAATGGCCGAGAGTTGTTGCGGTGTAATGATAGCGGCATCTGTGAGAAATTCGAGTTCCTAGACTGGCTGTCAGCTTCTACTGTTTTTTTACCAAACAATGAACGTAGGCCGAATATGATAAAGCCTGGAATGGAAGAACACAAACAGTTCGGATGGTGCGCAGCGACCGGTTAGCCATGGCCGCGGAGAAATCGCCCTGCGATGCCATGGCGATAATCCTTTTTTCGGGCAAACAATAAGCTAGAGTTCTTTCTGCGGACTGAACACACGTGCAAGAAAGACCCGGTTTGATTATCGGTGTTTGTTGAGCGAAATGTTGATGGATGAAGGAAGAGTTGGTGGATCGAAGTCAAGTTGTCACGGAACGGCGGAGAGCAAAGCCACTCTTGGCAAGTACACGTGCTCTGCCTGTCTTGACCAGTAACCTGTACTTTTCTATTCTCCTCAGTAGTGCTTTTTGATACAGGATACTACTAAGTACTAGTACGTAGTGTGATTCCTACGATGTAGTCGAGTACTGTACTTGACGATCGAGAATTGCTGGATTGTGAAATGGACGACTCCGTTCAGCTTTACGGCGTACCCATAATTTCACCAGCATCACCATCGTTACATCTATGTATTGGACTATTGGTTATTCGATGGCTCGCGTTTCCAGGCGTGCACTGCAACATATGCTCGAACAAAGTCCCAGCTTGATTTGATGTCGATGGATATTCCTTCGAGTTTTCGACAACAGTAACCCTTCAAGCTACAGGTCAGTCCGTCATATTCAAAGACAGCGGCTGAGAAGCGTCTGCTGCTCAAGGCCGATTTGCTGATTCTGCCGCTTGCTGCTTTTGGGTATTTTGCAGCGTACATGGTGCGTATGGAAAACCAATCTACACAAAATGGATTATCTCGTTCAGTGTGAATTGGACGTTGTGTGGAGGTCGACACAGGAAGATCCGCACCGTAACCATAAGGTACATACATAGAGGGAGCCCGCTTGTGGATATTCAAGTAAAGGAACAACTTCCTCTTTAAACCCATTCCATGAAATAAGTTACTTCAACATCCCATTCGTGAACAAGAACAAGAACAAGAACAAGACTCTTTCAAGACCGCCAGGGATAGCACCAATCGTGGTCGTCGATTTCGATGCCCAACACAAATAGCCGCCAGAGTGGACAATGGGCAGCCTACTAGTGTTTCACGATCTCCAGTCTTCTTCTGACCACCAGGCTGCAATCCATGCAACATTGTCATTGCAATGGCAGTGCAAGGCTTACTCGCAGACGGCACCAAAGACCTTCCTGCAGCTCTCACTAGCAGGTACCGTTTGAACCAACCGCTATGCTGGACGCCTCCAGCCTCCATGTTTTCGCCGCAAGAGCCCCTGCATGAATCCTGGACTAATTGCTTGAGCCAAACCAATTACATCCATGTACTGTCCATACAGCCTCACGGATATATCTATATATAATTTCTTGATGTCCTGGTAGCCTCCCCTCGAGATTATTGAAATGTACACATATACTCTTGCATCTCTGTTGGAGTCGTCTCGTTGCCGGAGCTCATCAAAGATATCCGGCATTTTCCCCACGTGAGAATGATCGGAAAATGATCCGCACGCAATATTCATATGTCTTCCTCTGTTTAGTATGCTGTGTGTCGGCAGATGAATGGTCTGACCTTGAGAACGATCTAGTCACTGATTTGGTACGTCGTTTTTTCCATACAATGCTTATTTTATCGAGGCTTACCCTGCTGCACTAGGCACCATTAATATCCCTCTTTGGTGAACAAGTTACTACTCAATGTATGTCGGAGTTGATTACTGCTCTAGATGATTATATATTTGCCTTGGCGCCAATAGGGATCTTGACAGCACTGGTATCTCTGATTCGGATATGCGGCAATTCGACTATTCGTGCTTTCATAGGAAGGGCTTCGGAAGACCCTGGTTCTGCCGAACTAGAACTCCTCTCATGTGTATCTGACACCACTGCTGAGGTTTTCACCGAATCTGGGGTTGCTAGAATAACAGGCAACCCTAAGATCCTGGAGGTCGTGGCAAATGAAAGCGGCACTGTAACAGTTCAGAAAGTGAGCGAACTTGAGGGGAAACGCTGGACGGATCTCGAGAAAGACGCTACTTTGCCAAACCTCTCTTTGAATAAAGGCATAAAGAGACGTGCTCCGTTTTGGTTTGATTTAGCCGCTCTATTTGGTACTGCCTTGCAGTTAGGTAAGCATATGGCCCCCATTTAAGTTATAGTAAAGGTCTTTAAAGTGTGCTGACATTAGACAATGAAGGAGTTATTCTTTATGCTGCTCTCACGGTCTTCAAATGGCCCGAATCATTTCTGAAGGATGGCAGTCGAGTCAATAGTTATGCGTTTCCCATGTTTGCAATAGGAACTGCTATACTCACATTGGGCATGTTTTTCTGTGCTCTGCTAGTGGAAAGATTTTCCAAAAAGCGTTTCCTCACTCTTCCAAAGAAAAGTAGAGTGTATTGGATCCAACCAGGCAACCAGGGGGTGGGCGATCAGAAGCTGCCTTCCTTCGTGGGCCAGACGGACAAGGGTGCCCATTTCACGCGGTCTGTGAGACACCGCTCGCCAGATGAGGTTCTTAACCTCAGTAAGGGCCTGTCGCTTATGACCGCATTATGTCTAACGGTTGCGGGATTTCTAATCCAGTTTGTGGGCTTGCGTGGCTTACATCCATCCGTCATCCTTGCCCAGTTAGGCTTAACAATAGTAATGACTGTTGTTAGGACTTCTTTACGCGCTCAAAGGATGCATGACGGGGATAATCTGCTGAAGGATGATCAAGATATTGTTTGCAGAGGTGAGCACGAGTTGGATTGGCTAGTGTTTCATCTATTCAAGATCCGGTCATTCAAAATTTGTTCTATATCAACTCTACCAGCGTGAGTATACAACTATGTTCTCTCTCGTATCGTATATACTAACTAAAATTTGCAGTCAAGGAACACAAACGCAATCTGATTCGGTTGTGCGAGAGTCATTGAAAGTCCGCGAGAAGCTGACAAAGTTGGCCGGCTCACACTGGAATAAGACCCCAGCCCGCAAGCTAGCACAAAACCTGGGGCAAGCAACGCAGGAGCTGATGAAACTCATAAGCTCCTGGTCCGACAAAGACGTGACGTATTTTGATATTGTCATCCCCCTTGAGCTTGAAAAAGAAGGAAATCAACAAACGATACAATATGATTACAAGATGCGATTGTCCAGCGGGGCCAAGGTGGACGTCGATTTATGGGAAGCAATACTCGGCCTTTACGTCTGGTCTCTGCGACAAGCGAACCATGAACTGAGCGACGAGCTTGGAGATGGCTTCTTCCGAGCGTTTGAATCCAAAAACAAGAATGCTCACCAGGCAAAGCTGCTTTATCAAAAGTGGACAAATGATGAGTCGGCTTTACGTCAGAATCAAACATCACCGCCAACTTTCCTCAACGGTTGTAAGAAGTTTGGCCATCTCGGTTTTCGAACGGAAAACCCAGCAGACGATGCGGCTTTAGTTGCAGTTTCATCTGATTTATATACGTTGGCTGCTCAAGACATCTATATGCATGTCCTCAATTCGATGCTGGAGTTGCTTCCTGAACTTGGTGGCATTACACAGATTACGGGAAAGGAAAAGAAAAACTATAAACTATGTAACGACCGAATCGACGTGCTGACAGAAGGATTTGTTAAAAGCGGCCTGGGAGATACACGAGGGAGCGCGGCCTGCGTGCTCTCTGTTCTTTCTAATCGAGGATTTTTACCGGAAATCACATCTAAATCAGTCGAAATCAGACAACACATGGAAGAGCTTGCAAGGTCGGACGACTTAAGAATCTACGATATGAATGAATGGCTGTGCTCTGTGGCTGATTATGAAGAAGTAGAGCATGTGTTGGTCGAGTATGGGTATCTCTGCCTGAGTAACATCATGAACCAGGAAAGCACAGAAAAGCCGCCTGCTTTTGAAAAAATTATGGCTATTCTGAATTTAAATGACTCCAGTCGATTGCCGAACTCCATTTCAAAAAACCTCGTCAATATCTTGAGCATCCCTACGGCGGATTGGCAGGAAAGATACCGAAATGAAATTTACTGGATGGCACAACGAATACTTCACTTGAAAGCCGCACGGAGCAATTCTCAACAAGCGATACTCCTGTCTCAAGAATTAGAAAAATTGTATGGATCACGGTATTCGATGGAAGAGAAATACACTGACCAGGAGGCCGCTATCTCATCCCAGTCAGCTCTTCTGGACTTATGGGATGGCCTGGACTTCGGTTCGCAGTTGAGCGAGGACCACGCTCGGGTAATACTTGATTGGCTTATCAGAAACAAGCGTGACAATATCTTGGAATGGTCAATCATGCGACTTATCCTTGAAACCTCTCCTGGTTATTTACAAGAAAATCTGCGAACAATAATCACTTATGCGGCAGTGAAAGGATATCGGAATGCTGTTGAGATTTCGATGCGACATCTTGATACGTACAATGTCCGAGGGTCGATAATATACTTGCTTGCTTCTGAAGGTGATGTGAAAACACTTGAATTTCTATTAGGCCGCAACTTATCTGTCGGCTCACGCAGCGAGCATGAAAGTGCGCTTTCGGTAGCAACGGAAAGAAAGCAGTACCCGATGGTAAAGTTCTTACTTGAGGGCGGAGTCAATGTTGACGCGAAAAACGTCAATGGCATGACTGCATTAATGGTTGCTGCTGAAGCGGGTCACGCTGAGATTACTTCACTCCTTTTGCAACACAATGCATCCCTCGAAATACGCTCGAACACAGGGAATACGGCTATTATACTAGCTGCAGGAAAAGGAACACTAAACGTTGTTGAGCTGCTCGTCAATAAAGGGGCCGATATCAATGCTGTGGGCAATGGGGGGAGAACACCTCTGATGGCCGCAGCTCTTTCTCGATGTCTGCCTCTTGTGAAGTACCTTTGTGAACGAAAAGCGGATCTTCATGCTCTGGATAGAAATGGAATGAGTTCATTGGATCTGGCAGCATATACAGATGCATTTGATGGCCCTTGGGTAGAAGGCTGTACATACTTGGAAAGCCTGGGCGCAAAGCGGTATTACGGTAGAAAGTACCGAGGCCATTGACTACGTTGATGATCAAAATTTGGTTCCTGGAGGAAGGAATGAGAGTTAATTGACCCATCCTCAGTCGGAGACAAGTGAAAGTTCTTGCATGCACCAGTCCATGGCTCAAACATCAAATTCCCAATATTACAAATATATCTAATTCATCCTCTTGCACTGCTTACACCTAAGTGTGTATTAAAAGCCCTCACATTCCTTGTTTGCATGTAGACAGTCCCTGGACCAATAAATCGGCAAGCAACTCCCTCACCAGAGCTGAGGGCCGAAATAATACCACCAGAAGCAACGCGTTCCATTCGGTACTCACAATTCCAAGCAACCAGAAATCCATTGTCGATATAGTAACTCTCGCCTTCCACAAGCTAAGAATCGTCGCACCAAATTAGCCGTCAGAGCAACATTTTATAGATGATAAGTCACACATACGTCCTTTTTTATGATAGCACCGAAGCTTTGTATCCATACTAATCCAGGGCCTGCCATGGTGGCAACAATCAATCCTTCACCGGATAAGACAGCCTTGGAAACGCTCTGGCCTTTATAAGATTTGTTGATGGAGACTGTGCAAGCAAGATATGCATCACGCCCAATTTTCCATACATCTGTCTCACTTGGTAGTCGCAATACCGTGATATCACCTAGCATTGGGGGCGCGAGTAAGAGCTCTCCGGGCCCAGTGAAAGTTGAATAAGCCATCTCGGCTCCGAAGAGCCACTTTTTCATGGAGAACTTGAATGTTCCTTGAAGTTTCATACCAGTAGACATCGAGATCATAGCACCTATTTGTAATCCCCATTCTTAGCGCCTTGTTGTGACATATATCCCGTTATATACGTATTTACTTACCTGGCCGCGCAACTATTGGTGCCCCCATTGCCAGCTGGATTGTCAGCACCGAGTTGACAGTTCGATGACTTATTCTGTAACTTCCACCATTAAAAGTTCCAACGTCATCCGAGCTCGTAGAATGTGCGCCTCTAAACTGGCCCGGAGGCGGAGCACCACTAGTCAACCTCTTCAACCCGAACTCGGCCGTAGGCGGAGGAGACATGGGCAGCTTCTGCTCCTGCGCAGCCACAGCCATAGCTGCTTGATGAGCAGCGGCACCACCACCGCCATTGACTTCAAAAGGAGGCGGCGGGCTGAAAGTAGCCGGCGGTGGACTAAATGTAGGTGGTGGACCAAAAGCAAATGGCTGACTTGACGATACAGAAAGTTCCCTGCTGTGCATTGGCGCTGGATAGACCTCGTTACCGCTTCCGTTTCCGCTTCCGCCGTTGGTAGGAGGAGGACTGAATGTAGGCGGAGGACTGAAAGTGGTGGTGGAAGTGCGTCTGTCAGATACTGGCGCTTGAGATGTCTCGCTGTTAGTATCGCCATTACTAGGAGGCGGGCTTGCTGTAGAAGGAAGACTACTTGGGGCTGGAGCTTGATGGTGGAGATCAACTCCATCACCATTAGCAGCAGGAGCTGGAGCTGGAGCTGGAGGCGGACTTGTCGTAGAAGGACGACTATTCGGAGGTGGCGGGAATTGACTTTTTTGGCTTGGAGGAGGAGGGTAGACATGATTCGGAGGTAGGCCTGGAGAGGCTTGTGGTGGAGGAGCAAACCCAGGAGAAGCAAGTGGCGGAGGGGGAAAGCCAGGAGAAGGTTGAGGTGGAGGAGCGAACCCTGGAGAAGCCAGTGATGGAGGGGGAAATCCTGGAGAAGGCTGAGGTGGAGGAGGGAATCCCGGTGAAGCTGATGGGAGAATAGGAAATGCTGTTCCATTGTTAGTTTTATCAAGACCAGATAATGAAACCTTGGAAGGTTCGGCTGGTCTAAACATTGGATGAATTAGAGACCTACGTACTTGCAGATCTTGAGGGTGCTACATGAAGAGATGGATTAGCCAGTTGATTCAATTGAAACCATGGATCAGACACCACGTACGAGGGAAATATTGGCCCTGAGAGGGCGGCGGAGGGAATATTTGCGCCATTATTTTGAGTATAAAAAGAGAACGGGCACCCGGCCCGATTTCGTCCTCCTATTATAGCAATTGGGGTGGAGGAAATAGATTATAGCAGTATATCAATAATAAACGATAGCATGAAATGGAATACAAGGAGGATGCAGAGCTATACAAAAACGACAAAACCTGTGATACTCTAAGGCAAGAGAGCAAAAGCAAAAGAAAAGGAAAAGTAGAGCTCCGGAAGGAGGGGCAGCATTATGTATAGCTCCCTCATACTCATGGCCAAGTACTCCGTACATAAACTCGTACAGCATGCCTGGTTGGACGCATGAGCACACGAATCAACAGTAAATCGAGCATTAGTGTGTGATTGAGATGCTTGATGCCAGGCTGATATACCGTCTGATAGGCGGATAGGAGATACGACCCGCTGCGGGGAAGGCGCCCGTCCGCGCCGTTCCTTGAGCCTCGTCACCTGATTGGGCGGATGGTGAAGCAGTTATTATTTTTAGTCTTGACTCTGTTGAGGACCGACCTAAAGGCTAAGAATGAGTGCCTTGGCGAATGGCAGGCTACAGTCTTGTATGCACAACGTGCTCTGATTCCGAACTTAGGATAATGGTATGCATTTATAAGAAATTCAGCGTGATGTCAGGAGAATCGCACATATCGTGGAAGAATGGCCGAGGCAACAATTTCGTCCTCATCTATTGACAAAGAGGCAAGAACATGGTCCACACAATCAAACGATACGTCTTGACAGCACGGATAATCTATTCATAATCATTTCATGTCATCGTTTCCTCCATCCAATTTTGTTCATGTCCATTTGAGATAAGAAAATAGGTCTCGAAGTCATTAGTAGAATTTTTGAGAAGTAGAAGAGGAAATCAAGGTGGCGTGCGTGACAAGGAAGATTGCCTTATAGCCAGGAAAAAGGGGAAAAAAGGCGGAAGCAAAACCGAGATTATGCGGCCTTCTTACGACGTCCGACTTGTCCACGGAAACCGGTCTTGATGGCCGTCACTGATCGTCGTGATCCGCAAGAGTTGCAAGTAACGAAATACAGACGATTCTCTCCCTTGTTGAGCTCGGTATCGGGGCTCCTGCAGGTTTTGCAGGTAACGTATTCAACTATTTACCCCGTCAGTATGCTCTTCCTGGATGTGTTGAAAAGAAAAGGGGAAACCCACCAATATAACGACGCAGAACGTTCTCGATCTGCTTCTGCTGGAAACGACCCTTGATCACCAACCGTCGGCTACCGTCGACACTGCCACTGGTTCCTAGTTCAGCGAACAAGAATTGCATGACGTGGTCGTCCGAACGCTTCATTCGCTTGCAAATATCGGCAATGTTGGCAAAAATCGTACGACGGTTCCCTTCTCGGAGACATTGGGGAGGAGGGATCCTGTACGATTTCGAGCCGCTGGAAAGAAGATCCGGATGGTGGCTCTGAATGAGAGAGAAGAATCGAGTGACGAGGAGCTGGTATGGAATGGCCTGTGTTGCTTCATGAGCCCAAATACCAGTACCTTTCTCGAGGTCGCCCTCCGGCAGTTGTTCCGCGGCAGGTTCTTTGCCTTCTGCACCTTCCCCTGTAACACCGGCCTCGGCAAGCTTGGCCTCGAAGTCTGCAGCGTCGGCTTTCTTGACCTTCTTTTTCTTTTTCTTCATTGCACTCAAATCGAGTTCACCGTCGGCAGCCGGAACAGCCTCGTCGCCTCCCTCGGCCTCGGCATCCTTCGATTTCTTGGTCTTCTTTTTCTTGGACAGTCCCTTAAAAAGCTCGGTAACCTCATCGACGTCCTTGTCTGCTAAAAGTTAGAAAGATGTTCCTGAATTTTTTTTTCCTTCCAGATAGCACATACCTGCGGAATGGCTCTCGGCGGTATTCTTTTCCACGTGGGAAGACTCCGTGACCTCTCCGTTGGCATCCATGATTGTAGTGTCTTCACTGAAAGCGACGGACTTGCGATGTTTCGTCTCCTCCTAAAACACCCAAGAAACCAAAAGTCAGTAATCCAAGATGTAATATCACTTAGCACCCGTTAAACCAACACAGAAAAATGCTGAACCTGAGTATCAAGCGTGGAGTTGCGATGTTGTGGCAAAGGGTAATGCAGTGCGTGAGGGGTTTGATGCGAGTAAAAAAATGTGGGAGGGAATTGCTAGTCGGTAAAATGGTTCAAAGAATGTGACCTACAGTATCCGCCATGCTTGCGATGGTTTCACAGCCTTTATATTTCCTCAAGTGCGGCGAGCAGATGAAATCGGCGAAGATTCAGATATTATGATGACTCTTTACCCCCCAAGATGCTTTTGATGGACGTTCGCCACGAAAAGATAGAGCCTCTTGCACGTGACTGTACCGAAGAATGCTGGGAAGTCACGTGGACGACTCGCGGTTACCGTACGTACGACATATTACGTCGTTCGGCCGACGACAACAAACGCCGTGAAGAGCTTCGAAGAGCTCAAAATCATTGCTCTGGATAAATTGATTCTCTCGGATATTCATCTCCTCTATTAACTCCAACTGCGCCACCTGCTACTAATGAGCCTGTACAATCCGCTGCGGTGAGCAGACCGCGAGCAGCTACCTATACAACCAAGAGACCAGTCATCGCAGCCTTCGAAGAGCTTAATCCTACCCACAAAATGTCGGCTTCATCTTCATCTACGTCTCCGTCTGCTGACGAAACTTCGTCCCTATCCTCATCAGCATATATGGTATCATCGCAATTCAACACATCCACACATTACAGTCTATCGTCAGACGACGAAGAAATCGATTCCTTACCCTCAGAAACATCGACCGAATCAGACCTATTCTCGGAATATGATGATTCAGATGCGGAGGAGCAATGGCGGGAAAGTTTACAGCAACTAGAGCTGCTTCTCACAATGGTGCTCGTTCCCTTTATAGGCAAATATGCCGGTAGGAGGTGCGCATATTGGGGTATGTTTTTGCCATTTATTTCCTCTTTAGGAAGACTTTTCTAAACCTCTAACGTACCTAATTTTATGAACAGGCTGGGCCAAATTCATGGAATGGAAATATCCAGTGGAAACCATCATTACAAACAAGGCAGGTTTCCGTGCAGCGGGTGTTATTGGTGCTGCCACCCTTTGATATAAAACTTTAAGCATTTCCATGCGGGTCAAATTGAAAAAGCACAGGCGATTAAGAGATCAGCTCTGTTCAGTGTTCATTGATTAGCTATTACTACCTTGCACTAGACCCAAAATAGATGCGTCCAACAAAGAATAAAATCTTCAATGAAGAAGAGAAAAGCCTCCCCAACAAAGCGCCATCCTCTAGATCCAGGCCTGTCATATCCATTTCCCAGCCATTAACGTCACTGCCATACACATGAGAACATAACGTCAGGGCCTATCCACCTAATTTTCTTCCTGCATGTGAGGAGAGTTGTTGTGACCAGAACTCAAATTTCCCACCCAGTGGTAACTAACAGATGCATCATAGATACCGGCTGGATAAAGGCAATGCAGTTGGTTCTCAGTGTTCAAAAGTTGTTCACTATGAAAACAAATTAGTAGTGTGAGCTAAATTAATTAATCTAGCATAGGGACAGGATGTATCTCACTTCTCCAAACCCAAACCTGCGCCATCCTTCTTCAAATCTCTGTTGGAAGGATTGGAACTCTTCAGTGGCTGCGATAGGTGTTATGTTAGAGGGCGGTATTCTGTTGTCAGAAGACGTGACCACACTCAAATCGCTGGTGGTTGTTGGCTGCTGGTAGGGCAATGCATTCATCGGGTCATGTTGCGATGGAGGGTGAGCTTGATCGTTGACAGCCACTGTTTGAGTATCAGATCTCTGGTGTAGGCGTTGCTGGTTATTGGCGTTATTGGTGTCACTGCTGCTTGCAAGAGTCTGGTTCTGTCCCTGACCTAAACCCCTATGAGTGCACTACACCTCATTTATTAGCGTGAGCACAAGCAACAACCCTAGATTCACGAAGACAGAGAGGTAGAGAAAAAAAAAGCAAAACATGCATACCCTCTTCTTTGCCTTTCGACAGGGTTGACACGCCCCTCCTGCTTGTCTAAGAGCCTTGATGCGAGCCCTCTCCGAGGATGTCATTTTTCTTCTGCGAGCTTTCGTTTTAGGCGCTGCATCAGAATCGCTGGTTCCCCGACTATCCCAGTTGATCTGGCATGATGCTTGGGATGGCGGTGGACTGCTGCTGCTCGTGGTGTAGCCATTTTCGAAAGGGTTTGGTGTGGAAAAGTGTCTACCCCTGGTGGCCACTGGAAGCAGATGGCTGTCTTGTGCGTTCTGGCTAGGTCTTGGTGCAATCCTCCATGAAGATGGCGTTTGGGTGGAACCTGTTGCTGGGAGGAGATTGTTGTTGACAGCCGTAGGGAATCCAGGTCCAGGTTGGAACTCCTCATGGCCAAATCCGTTTATGGGGAAGCCTTGGTTTCCACGACTCTCATGAGACTCTGGCATGTTTTCATTTGTTAACAGAGGCCTCCCACCAAGATAACGGTGAGACTCTGGCATGTTTCCAGTTGTTAACAGAGGCCTCCCACCTAGATGATGGTAGAGTGAATGGGCCAATATATCGTCATGAGGTGGCGCGTTGGTCATCTGCTGCAACGACAGAGACTGATGTGAATGGGCGTGGTTCCACATTGGGGCATAGATGGTATTGATAAAGGGGGCAGGTTGATGATAGAAAAAGGTGACAGCCTCAACAGCTTTTCCAAATCTGGAAAGAAAAGGTTTGAAGGGAATAAGTATTTACGTGTGGGAGAACGTCATTTATGCGCGGTATTTTGCGGTAGACAAAAATTCATATTTCCTATCATGGACTTGCTTCCCATTTCCCTACGGATACTCCCTCTATCACACCATTATTACTAATGATCATACTGCCCCTCAAAGGCCTCGCAATTTTTTGTCGGATACTTCCGTAGCATTAGGAGAGAAATTATCAACAGGAGCGTCCAGATTTAGAATCAAAACGTTATTTGGAAGTACTTGTCGAAACAATTGTTGAGAAGCTCGTGGACGTCGTAGTCGAGTAAAGAGTGATATTGTCTGTACTTGTAGAAGTGCTGGTAGTGAGAAACTCGTAGACGTGGTTACTGGATACACTGAGATGATGGAAGTAATTGTCCTCATGGGGTTTGCACGCTGCTCGTAAAGACTGGATATGGGCAGACTGCTGTGCTGTAGCAGACTGTCATTCCTTTGATGCGTTCATCTTGCCCTTCTGATTGACCCTCACTCTTTGATTGCAGCCTGACGCACGTCAAGGACATCATTGCCAACTATGTGTTTATCAAGCAGGGCAAGATGTAGTTAATGGTCGACAAGGAGCACAAACCACAAACCAAATACTGCCGTCATCATTCCCGTGTACCTAGTCTCCAAATGAGAATGACCAACAAAATATATATACGTCGTATACAGTCAGAAGTCTTTTCCTTCAGTCCCAGATCAGCAGAGAGTACCTAGGTAACTGGTGATTATGCATGACGATATTGACGATAAAGTCGAAGAGATTGCCCATGTGTATTTCTTCAACATCATTGGCAAGAGGTGATCTGCTGTGCTTTGTGGCACTCCATGAGATTGCAGATACGCTTGATATTTGCAACTGCTGCTGGGGAAGAGATAGTCCGTTGTCCTGGCTAAAAGCTGGTCCATTCATGCCACTAAGGCCGCCTGTAGAAAAGTTATAAGTTTGCTCGCCTAGGCGTTTATTATCGACATTCGGAGAATTGGAGTACTGAGTACTAAACTGCCTGTTCATCTGGTTTGGATAATTGGAATTGATCTGACGTGATGTTTGTCCCCATTTACTCCATGACCACTAGCACTTGCATCCTTTCCATGATGATTATGGGAGCTTGCTTGAGACCATAAAGCGCTTGTAGTCTTGGCTCGGAGTTGCTTTCAGATTGGTGAGAGCCTTGGATACATTTTTGATAACCTCTGCGCGCATAGACTCATCAAAGAAAGGTGTGGTAAGGACTTTGAAAATCAGTGTAGCTCCCGAGCTTCTTGTGTCGAGTTCCAGCACGACGGCCACCATCGGTTTTGCCCCGTGTTTGGTGTCCCGCGTCTTGCCCGTGGTATCAAATACGCCCTTGGCAGTTTCACCGGGCATGATGTGTAAATAGTCATTGTCCAGGACAAGGACTCGTTGGTTTGAAGTAGTGAATGACATGGATTGCTTGCGATAGACGTAGTATCGCCGGTAGTATGCCTCGGATAACAATGCATGGAAAGTCGTTCATGAGCCCTGCTGCCTCCATTTCGACACACAGCACGTTCCCTCCGAGGCTCTTATTGAGGCTGCCACGCAACTTGGCGTCCTTGATAACTTGGTTGCCAGATGTTGCGACGTACCAATGCTCAGGGTGCGGCAAGTGGAGTGGTTTATGACAACTTTTCCTGAAGTCGCATCTCCGCCATAGCTCCTAACCCGTTTGATCTTCCGAACAGTTTAAGCGGGTTTGTGGGTACATCCAAGATCGAAGCATTGTATTCCGTCTCGGTACCATATGCTCTTCCATGGACACGATATGTGTCCAAGGTAGTGAATAGGGCCCATAGAATGTCGTCATTCCTAGCGAGGGCGTTGCTATATATAATATGTCGTATGCAGTCAGAAGTCTTTTCCTTGATCAAGTTTGAACAGCGTGGATCCCGGAAGATCTGATGCAGCATTGCACATAACGCCTGGGGTGGAAACCGGTAGTTATCCATCAAAGAAGTCTGAGCGATCTCGCTCTGCACGAAATCCTACAGAGGTGTGACAAGCGGCAAGTATTTGACTATCTGTTCGGCTTAGCGATGGCCGCATAGGTGGTATTTGGTCCATGTCATTCCCAGCAACAGGATTATTGGCTTTCATAACCTTGGCATCTTGAGAACATTATTAGAATGCCTCCGCGATCATTGCCGCGGCCTCGGCGTTGTTCCTGGAAGCGCATATCGAGTTCGACGATATTCTTCACTTGCGCTGTCTCTCGCGCTTGCCTTTCTTGTTCTATGGCCATTCGAGTCGCTTTCAGTTGTTCAAGTGGTTCCACGTTCCCATTATCTTGCAAGCATGTTTCTTTAGAACCGGCCAGGTGATACACAAAGCTTCCGATGGGATATCGGGAGTTGCAGAACCCGATTTCACTGTAACAGTTGTGTGCATCTCCCCGAGGCTTAATGTAGTTCTCCCCATGATCGTCGTCGCGCTGTAGGTCCCTGGCCGAATCCCATTTCTTGTCCTTGGCTCCTTCGTGGAGTACGTGGTGATCGCCCCGCTGGTCCTCAGACAAGAAGTAGTGGCCAGAACGAGAATGCTCATGCATTATATAGGTATAATATGTCGCATGCAATCAGAAGACTTTCCTTTTTCAACCATAATATTATTATACTGTGTCTCCCTTTATGCCAATGCTGACTCCATTTGGGCAATGCGGCCACACATGTTCGAGATAAGTTCGTGATATCCGTTGCATTCACGTTACTTTTCATGCAAGGCACTCCCCAGATATGCAATTCGATTCATTTGTTGGCGTAAAGCACTTTCATGTTGTCGCTCTATTTCGGGCTCTTTTTCCAGAAATAGACACTCATATCGCAGTCATTTACCTCAGTCAGGTAGTAGGGAGTAGGTAGGTATTAAATGTCGGGTTTAGTATCATGTTGACGAAGACGAAAGGCGTGTCAGGTGGCACGCATTTATTATATACGCTTGGGAGGTCGTTTGGGAGCACCCGGTTTCTTCACACCGGTAGTAGTCGTCAGCATGAGAAGAGAATTTAGCAACACCCTACGCCTGGTGAAAAGCTTACTGCCTCCACTTGGCTAGTTGATTGACGATATTTTGCACTTGCTGCGTCTGGCCTTGCGAGGGATTTGGATTTCCTGCACCTTTCGCTAGCAGCGCAACGATATTGGGATCAGGGAGACTGGGAACTTGAACAGGACGGGGCAGACCAAACGGATTTGCGGTAGCATGAAGCAAATGCCCTTAGTTTTGAGCCGCAAGTGGATTTTGTTGACGCTGAGCATAGCTCAACAGACTTGCCAGGTCAACTGGATTGGCGGTATTCGGTATAATAGGGATGGATGGCTGACCTGCAGCAACGCCATGCATGTAATATATAGCTTCCTTCAGATCTCGGCAGCCCTGGAAGTTGCAGGCGGAGGATTTGGTACTTTTCCTTTGATTGGATGTACCTGCATATTCCTCGCCAATTTTGAGGATATATATACCCCTTATGGATACCCATCCGAGAAAAAAATTGTTGTACCTGCTCCTGTTGTACAACCCTCGCAGCGCAGGAAGTGCTCCTCTGGTCGTGACGTAGACACACTGTGATAATGATGTTCCAAAGCCCTATTTTGATACATTGACTCGTGAGGCAATGCATGGGTAGATAATTCACGAGGATCCGGGAGGCTGCGATCCTGACCCGTTTGTGACCGAATTATACGCCTCACTGGATCCGTATCAGGCGCATCTCAAATATGTGGTCCTGGATTCAACGTCGAACCGTCTTTAGCCGCAGGTGCCTCTATTGTCTTCTCTTGCTTGGACATTTCCGGAGTCTGTGCAGTCAACTCGGGGAAACCATTGAACTATCACTCGTAGCGCTAGCTGCTCCCGATGGCGTCACTGGAAGCTTGCCAATTGAGGTCCTGCTCATGTCGAGTACGATGATGGCAATTCTCAACGTCGTGGCGGCTTCTCTCCACATCATATGACGAGCCTAAATGGGCCGCTAGACATGCTTGTAACATTGTGCTATGAGACTGCTGGAGCGTGAATGTTCCCTCCCAGCGTGCATCTCCACCTTCTTATTCTGTCGTAAGGAACTCCCTCACTATCTGATGAATAAATGAGAGTTTCGATTCGTGTATGCTAATTAAGAGCCCGCAAGGATCTATAATAACCTCAGGAAATCTGTTCAGTGGCCATATTTCTTCAGATATTGCCGCGTGTGTTTCCATTGGTTTCTCCTTAAGAGCCAGGGTAAGCGCAAAATTTGCTTCGGTCAAAGTTAAGGGCCTTTCGGCAGCGAGCACAATTTCGAGAAGAATCCTTTGACAAGTTCGAGGGCACTTCTACCGACATCCACCAAATCCGAAATTAAAAAAACATCAATCAATCTTCGGGCCCGTTCTTGGGCATCGATTGTGCTGGGCGACGACTGCAGCAACCGGGCGAAGTGTTGCCAACGGCCATGAGGAGGGATGGTCGACACTAGTAGAGTCACCGAGAATAAGTTGATGCTAAGCGGATGAGTGGCCGGGTTCCGAAATACTGGGGGAAGTGCGGAAAATGTCCTCTTCTGTACCGAAACATGGCCCTGTTGCAATGTGGGCAGTGATACGGCGGCTCTTGTGTATGGATACACCAGGCATTACCTATGGCCCATTGACATCTGCGCCGCATTCAATGAGAAACTTGGCTATTTCAAAATTTCCAGCACTCATTGCTGCTTGCAGAGGAGTTCCATGCCGTTGCACATATAGGTTGACTCTGTGTCCTGCACCGTAAAGCATTATGATAGCTTCTAGGCATCCTGATTGTAAGTATGTATTAGCATTAACAACTGTATATGGGGGCTTTCATTGAAATTTGGTGCATAGGTTAGGGAGGCAAATGAAATGAAAATTCCCAATAACTGTACGTATCCAGGTGCACACCTTTTTTTCTTGGGGACGTCGAATAGTAGGTGAGATGCGTAGGCTTACCTATATCTATTTATAAATATACGACCTCAAGCGACGTCAAGAGTAGAGAGGAAAGAGGTCGACCCGATGTATGATATGCGTGGTATAAAGGCTGGCCATTAGCTGCGACATGTGAAGCATCGATAGAATTATAAGGTGTCGTGGGCTTATAGTATGGGCGTGGCTGTCCGCCTCGGGGTTCCATATATATAGGAGATAGATTGGCCGTCATAAGAGGAGAACTGATTCCTAGCGGATGCAGGAAGGTAATCAGAAGAGGATGGAGCATGAATTCCAGGAGTCAGTAATGCGATTCCGCTATTCGAGACTTCCGGATTTTGCATCATGAGCGAGAACGCCCAGTATACGTGGATGAATAGGAGCGCAGCTTCCTCGCGGACTTTTCCGGCATTCCTTTGGTGGGAATTGTGGTAATGCACAGGATCACGATGATGAGATAGCTGCTTCGTAAAGCCCGTTCATGGTCATTCTCGTGGGAAGTCTCCAATTTCGCTGTTAACAATGCGCTTGGCGGATTGTTTAGAGCACCTGTTCTAAAGCTGCTGTCATCCTCTTCTGCCTTGCCGCGATCCCACTGGACCCCCCATATCCCTGACGCTGCTCGACTTGCAAAATCGCAAGTAACACGTTCGGAACTTTTTCTGTCGACATGCAAGAACACCCAATGCATAATAGAACGGAGGAAGGCATGGACGGGCTGTAGATTTTGGAGACTTCTGAAGACTGTCTCTCGACTAGCTAAGTTGTCATTCCGTGGTGCATTGGCAATGTTTGGTCGTGTATCTTCCGGATGGGCCAGCTACTAATGTATGGCGTACTGGAAATAGCAGATTTTGAACAATTAGCCGTGGTTGCTGTGTGGGCACTGTCGCTTGACATTGGAACGGCCATGCCATCATCTCAAGAAGACCCCTCAACATCTCGTCACGTAAGGCACCTGCGAGAAGGCTGCGGAGAAGACTTGTGCGATGCAGGCGGCGTAGACGAATTTGCAGACACAGTTGAAGCGTTCGGATCAATGATGAGCTTCTCGATCGCCACGATTTGTTTGCCATAGCTAAACTTCTTCAACTGGCTGAGCAATGGTTTGATCTCGTCGACATTGTGCACCTCCTTCTCGCCACATTCGTCCAAGGCATCGATAAGAAAAACGATAGGTCTCTTGTGAGATCGGCTCCCTTCGAGCAAAAGGTATTCTTCAAGTTCCCTTCTGCTCCACCCCCATTGCCCTTGTGGGTGCTTTTTCCGTTTATTTCGAAAACGAACATGATCATCTCTCGCTCCGGGCCTTTGACTTGCCCAAGTACTTTCTCTACAGTGAATGCGTTAGAATCTAGCAATTGCAAAAAGGAATCGTGGATAATAACTTACGAATGGCGGTTGGCATTTCACGTCCTCAAAACTGCTGAAACACTGTCATATATTGATAAATAAGGTAGGTCGACTCATAGTTACCATAAAGATGAGTCAAGTAGAATTAAGTGAGTCAGGTAGAACGGAGTGAATCATAGAACTGAGTGAGCCAGGTATATGCAATTGGAATCATTGACTCCGAATACCTAGATGCCTAATGCAAACAAAGGCTCTAGTATATCGCTGAACTGGAAGAGAAGTCCGTCACCAGACGATGTCGGACCTGGATGGCGTTCGGGGAATTGGTCAAGCAGGTAAATGTTACGATACCTATGCTATTATTCATGTACTAACGTATTTAAATACGAGCTCTACCTAAGTATTGTATTTGAAGGCCATGCTGTTTTAAGCTGTTGCCCTGTCGCCTTGCTAAGTGGCTAGCTAGTTTAGACAGTGTACAGATGAATTGATTCGCAATTCTTCAGGTATGTAAGTAGTAAGTACTATCTAGAACTGCCGCTTTTTATTGTATGTTACCTAATGGTTAGTCAAGCAAATGAATTGTGTAACAATGTTACTTTCATTGATTGAACCCCGGTTGACTCCAGATTGTTGAGTCAATCCGAGATGACGTGGGAAATCCAACATACGGACATTGGTGCCCGAAACACAGCGACTGACGTCGATTGGCGCCAAAAGAGCCGCATTTCTTTGTCGTTGCAAATGTAACCTAAACTCACTTGTTTGCTTTCCTGACTTTGACAAAGAAGTTTGTGCCAGACGAACTGTACCCCAGGAAGTGTTCCATTCTTCTGGCGGCGGATCTTTACTAACTAGGAAAGTAACTAAAAGCGGCATGAGTACGTACTTCCAGCTAGCTTGCGTCTCTGACGGCCTGCACCGAGTTAGTCGCTCTATGACAAAATAAATTCTTGGGCTCCATCGGAGAACCGGACATTTTTCTCAAGCTCGAAAGTTCGTATACGAGGACGGCGGGCTTTCCTAATCGGATATGGCAATCTACTTGTTAATACTGGGTATGTGACACTATGCGATGCATGGCTAGGAAAGATGCACGACCCCAAACGCGAAAAATGAAGGCAAGGACATAACTACGGGGTATATTAATCACGAAAGGTGTAGTATACTAAGGTAGGGTAGTCAGGCTTATTAGGAACTAGTTACACGGGGCTAATTGGAAACACATTGTAATCTTATTCTTATTCTGCACAGCATATTCTAATAATATCGTACCCTGCTGCCATGTGAGTGCCGTACCTCGGTAGGCATTTTTCGATGGTCTCACAGGAACGTGGCCTGCAAAGCAAAATCATTGAGGATGCGGAAGTCAACATTTCCCCCGAACACACAGCCTATATTTGATGAGCCCTGTATAGTTAGTCGGCGTTTATTGGGCAACGCCTATGTCCCTAATTTAACTGGGTAACTTGAGAAGATGCGGTAAGGATTCCACTACTGTGTGCTTCCTCCCTGTTGCCAAAGCTATTGACAAGGAGACGTCTTCTCCGATTTATTCATCGATCAATGAATATCCACTGCGGAGCAAAACCTTAATTCAGAGATGTGGAGTTGAGCAGGAACGGGAACGGGAACGGAAAGTTTAGTGAATGTCAAATGTCAAATGATCCACAGGGAGACCCATCTAAGCCCTAACTATGGTTACATATTGTCCTGGAGATAGAACATGACAGTGGTATTTGTACGTAAAACGACAATCACCAAAAGCTAAAGTAGATTGTTCGCGACAATACCAAAAAAGGATTGATGAAAGGGATTCAGCTGGAAGCTCGATCAAGGCATCCATCGGTGGAAACTAGAGGTACCACCAATACTTTTGTCCTACAATAGAGACGAGTTTCAAATCATTTTGAAGATTGTACATTCTTCCCATTCTATTGAAAATATCCATATTAACTGCAAAGCTCATGATTATGTATCCAGTTTTACAATGGACATCCTGAAGCTGTTTACTTCGCATGTTACCTCCCAGGCCCGCTCTACACTGCCTGATAGGAATACATCCCGATCCTGTTTCTAATCAAGGCAGCAGAGGAATTGTCTTTTGCCGACTTTCTACGAGATTGGAACCAGCCGTTGTTTCGTTGTTTTAACTTTTTGTTGTTGATAAGTTGTTAGCAATGGGTCTGTCCTTCCTCACCTCTCTATGCCCCTCTGTGCTACTGTCAGGTTTATTATTAAGTCCAGTCTGTTTATATTTATACGTACTCGTAGTAATATCCACTGCGAGAAGAAACCTTACTTGCACTATTCTCGGAAACGGAACGGAGAGAAATTTAAAACGCCGATTAAAATACATGGATGGACCCACCGACGCCCCACCTTTTTCTTCATCTCTGCATAAATTTATGGAGGCGGGTAATTTCCCCATACAAACAACCCCGCCTGATGGTAGTCAGAGCAAATGAAACATCTCTGTAAGGAGACAATATCACATGTATTTCATGGAATCCGGATTGCTCCCTTCATGTGTGTGCGCATGTCTCACCACGTGCTCTGCCAATAACCGGGCCTGACGCTGTCGCGCGTCTATGCTCTCCACTTGGCCATAGCAACCTGTCTGCGTCACTGCGACTCTAGAGATATACGGTGGATCGCTGCATCCATCCAAGGTAAGAAAACACTCCAGCGGGGTACTATTTTGCATGTTGGGATGGTACGATTCTTCCTGGTGATTCTCATGCTGACGCGGCATGAATAGTTTTAAGGAGTGTGAGAGTGAGACACAGTCCCCGGCTCCACCCTGCTGCTGGTGTAACAGTTGCTCTGGTTGCTTTGCGTCATCGTCGTCATGGTGTAGCACTTCAGATCTCTCTGTGTGGCTGCTCTGGGAATTTGAGGCAGAGCACCTGGTACTTGTCCTTTGATTGGATGTACCTGCATATTCCTCGCCGATTTTGAGGACACATCCTTTATGGATGCCCACCTGAGAAAAGAATTGATGTACCTGCTCCTGCTGTACGACCCTCGCAGCATAGGAAGTGCTGATGTCGGGATTCACCTATTTATAATCAGTGATGATGTTCTAAGACGTAGAAGCAAAATGTACATACTTGATTGCATAGGTTTTCGTGCAAAGCCAATGCAGCCTCGGTTAATTGCGACATAATCAATGCCAGAATATTCTCTCTCAAATATGAAAAGGAATAACACAGAAAGTAGATGGTCTGACAGCGGCAGATATGTAACACCCAATTATGGTTACCTAGGTATGCGGCTCTGCGGATGGTGTGTATACGCAAGGGAAAGCCACGTGGGAAAGAATCAAGCAAAAGGAATAGATAAGAACTCGATTATAAGGGAAATGGAAAGAACAAGAAGAAGAAGAAGAAGAATTTTGATCTTTATGCTTTGGTGTAGATTTTTTTTCACTCTGAGATTTTTGTTTCAATGTTTCGAGCAACCGCTGGGGTACGAGGCCTTAAAATACTTTTCAGATACGTCCAGCAACGGAGATACCTAGATATCTACAAATAAAGTTCATACATGCCAATTGGGCAAACAACATACTGCATCATGCAATAGGAGATTAGTGGTACACAGCTCATGTTGTGCATCAGGCACGCGCAATCTTCATTTTACTGCCTTCTTGCGCCTCTTATATTAATGGCCCACGTTATACACATGCACACGCACATAATACGTCCAATCAAGACGATGAATTGAAGATACCTGAATAATCGGACAAAATGGAAATCGACTAGAGCCTGGTAGGAACTCAGCTTTGGACGCACTAAGTTTACTGCATGCATGCTCCCCGGGAATCCTGCCCGTTTACTCTTGCATGCTGCCATGCAATGATCTGAACTTGAAACATGTGTATACGTAGACTCTATCCGGTATCCATGTGAAAATGCAAATGAAATCGACATCCTGGTCGAATCAAAACTTGGACTGCACTTTAGCTACTTTGGGGTATTCCAGATATGTGTGTACTATATGTACAGTATCGGACGGATATCCTCAGTCTTACGCGTCAGACCGGCCGGTGCTTTTCCCCTTTTTCTCCACATTTGAGCCTTTAGGAAACTGCTCGTTCTTGGTGGGAAAAATAAAACCATGCAAGTCTCTTATCTACCGCATTTGTCTGACGACTCGGGAATATCAGTTTTAACGTCGTATGTATGCCCAACGCCGGCAAAGCTCTGAAGTTGCATCAGATTAGCTTGCAGGTCGGCACGCACCTATTCCCAATTTTGCGATTTTTGCCGTCCTAGCTAAAAGGATTAACTTCCTCATTGGTCTCGGGCGTAAGGTGTCATGCATGCACGACGGATACTATTGCTGTGTTAAGTATTAGTCGAGTTCTTCTATAATCACTGTACTGAATTGGACCGACTAGCTAGCGTACCATCACCACGGTGTCGACAATCCCTTTGCGTTAGTCCTCTGGACTAAGAGGTACCTGGCGGAAAGCGACATATCTCGTTCTGTTTCTTGTTTCATTCCTTTGTCTCAGTTAACGTGTTGCTCGCACGACCCCGGCGAGTTGTCGATTCAGAGGAACAAGACCGAGGGTCAGGAAACTCTTCGTTTCCTGTCCCGGGCTAGTGACCAGGGCTTAAAGATCAATCCAATGATAACTTGGAAATGATAAAATATCACAAAACTGAGTATATGGGCACGGAATAGGTTGCTTTACCTTTAGCGGTGGTTTCTAGGATACATACAATATGAATCTTTACATACGTTTGCTTACCAATTGCCCACTGTGATTTTGTCTGAACCATAAAAGGGCAAGCAACGTGCCAGGAATCTACGGTCTAATCTTATCCTGACAATGATTTTGGACGTCTCCTTAAGATCTAGGGTAAGACGTGATTAGGGCAGCGCCGACTTATGAGCAAAGAAGCACAGGCAACCCTACAAGCAGGGCATATTGTTGGCTGTATCTGCGCACAGACTGCATATAACTACATGCAAGCAAGACAGCGAGCATTCGCTTACTAATGAGTTTACCCAAAAGAGGGAACCCTGGAGCCTTTCCTCATACGTAGATAGGAAGCCCTAGAATATAGCAGGAAAGATCTGCACTGGGCACAATTCGTTCTTGCAAATGCAACTGGCAAACGGGCTGGGATCAGACCTCCGGACAGAAAAAGGCATCACTACAGTGCTATTAAGTAGCGGATACCGCGCTGAGAGGAGAATTAATATGACAAGCATGTACTGGAGTTCAGCTTTCTTCATCATGCGTGGCAGTGATTTGCCTACGTATACATGTAGTTGCAACGAATTCTTTCTGACACTTATAACATATTAATTATAAGTCTCGTTACATGCATTGTACTACACAAATCTAGCGTGCATACAATTGGCCCTAACTATATCATTCAGCGACCAAGTCAGCACAGACAGGAGCAGAATAAAAAGAAAACAAAGAAAGACAAAGAACGAAGACACGCATCGTCTAACGGACGAGCCCAAGGGCTCGGGTCCTAAACCGCTGGGAAGTACGGAATCTCTTCCGGCTGGTCGGATTTTCACCGCTGCATCTAGATGGGTCATGTCTATCCCAACAGACTGGAACAGTAGCCGTCACGCTGCATGTCATGGTGAATCGTGCGTCTCCGATCTTTTCCGTGCGGCGTGAACAAATGAAAAGCCCAAGATTGAGTCGGTGAAGAAATCGTCCAGCTAGCTTTCCTTACGCTAACCAGGCTACGTATCGGCCATTTAGCTGTGGACCGGAAAAATAAATGAAGTAGACGTTGTAGCCGTTGGTATGCGGCAAAGCTCTCCCCAAATTTTGGGGTTTATTATTATTTATTCGGATACTACTATAGATATCGTCCTGGAACAAATCAAATTATGACACGCGGCTCGTCTTGCATTAAGCACCTGCAACTCGGAGGTATCAAATCTCTATTGATAAGTAATATTCCATAATTACTATGGGCATGACCAGCTATCCCAATTTCGCCTTGCCTCAACCAATATCGTCTCGCTTGGACCCATCGAGATGCAGAAGAAAGGAAAAGGCGCATTATTATGTTCTTTCTCGTTCCTTGAAGCAGGCACGACGCATTAGTATAGTTTGTTACATCTCCAAAAACGCCGATGTAGAGTCGGTTCAGCTGCATGGGTCGACATGGCTGGCTGATCTGTGGTGTAAAATGGCGTAGGCCTTCGATAGAATTGATGCATGTCAAGACCAGAGGGAATACCTGCATAGAAGTCTCCGCTTATTATTTCTCTCGCCATGGCCCTCGAATGCCAAGCATCCGGCGCATTAGATGAAGGGCCATCGTTATGTTGTTTCTGTGATACGCCGAGATTCGCGGATGTCTTATTTCTAATGTCCTCAGCCATAGGCGTAGGACCACTAAATATGTGATCATGTCCAAAAATGGATAAGGATGAAAACGGAAGCTCTGCAGTCGGGTTCCCACGTCCCCCTACAGAGCTGGCATGCAAGTCGGCTGGTTGGGGCTTGTAATGCTCTGAACTAGGTTCTGCTGCTTCAACTAGTTCAGCAAGAAATTCCATATCCATGTCCTCGTCCAGATCTTGGACCGTATCCAAAAGAAAGTCCAATAACACATCTTTGTCCTTTGTCGAACTGTTCGTGGGTATACCTGGCTCATATGTAGGAGGAAATGTGTTTGGTTGATCGTAAGCTGTGCTTCCCGTGAAGTTATCGCACTCGACATTGCTCTTTTGTTTCGATTCTATGAAATTCCTTTTGTTGTACAACTCTTTCAAGTCGTCCACTGACAGTATTTGAACATTCGAAACGACTGGGACGTATTCCTCATATGGGACGCTCAGTTGTTGACAGTTACCAAGAGATTGGAAGAGTTCTTGCTCGATAAATCTGTCCGAATAACCCTCACTTGAGGATCCTTGGGAAGTCTTTTTGGAGCCATAAGACAGTTGGATTCGCTCCTCAGGGACTGCTGGATATTCTTCTTCTTTGCTAAGGAACTTCGTTTCTGAAAAATTTAGATAGGATGCTGTCGATATGGTTAATTTATTGCACAGAAGCATGCTAGTCATGATCAGGCTTACCCTTCGGGCAATTAATGGGTTCCGATGTTTTCCCCTTTTTGAAGATTCCCAAGTTCGCATTGGAGGTCAACTTCGCCCGCATTAGCTTCATGCATTTTATACTTTCGAAGAAAGGTTTACTTACTGTCAAACGCCCGGACTTGACATTCTTGGCCTGAAACTTTTTGTCCACTCGAGAGCTGTTTCGTTTCATCATAGTCATTCGTTTCTGGTAGCGTTTCGTTCTGGGAGAGCTTGGTCCCGCCGCAGGAGTCTCCGTTTCCTTGTTGGGTTCATACCGGTCTACGTTGGTCCGTCTCCGTGGCCGTGGTTCGTACGGATTGAACGACCCAGTAGCATCCCTGCGAGAAGGGCTGCATGTGGAAACAGCAGAATCGAATAACCGTCTCCCTTTGAATCATCGCTCAATAGATCAGTACCTAGGTAACCAGTTCGCTTCAAGCATTATGAGAGAATTGGCTAGAATATACCTTGCATCATGTCGTAATGGGGCACGCTGAATGAGTTGCCATATAAAAAATAGCTCCAACCAAAAATCTCACTGCTCCAGCGACAATATGTTCGGCAACACCATATACTATAACATCAAACCATCTCCCCCGGTGAGTCTCTCAGTCCGCGAAACCGACTCCGTAGTTAACCAAGCAGCGTCGTACATCCTGCTGCTGCACTGGACCATTCGACTCGCCATGTTGAAGCAAGTCAGGAAGCAACGATTGCCTGGCGAGAAGTGCGCGGAAAGAGCAGGTCACGCAGGATCACGGGATCTGGGAATTCGCTCTCTGCCCGTGGTCCCTAACTACCTCCAAGTATCGCGCTCCAAACGACCGTTTGTTTTATCTCTGCTATGGCCGAGATGATGTCTCCTTACCGGCTCACCAAGGACGTTGGTTACCACCAGTAATCGAGTATTCTTCAACAACACAATTTCACAGAATATGGCACAAACGGGGAGAAGTCACCACAGAGATAACTGACTCGGTGATAGTTTTTAACTCCGCGAGTGAAAAGCCTTTTGGGGAGAGACTGTAACACCCAAATCTTGGTTCTAGCTATCCTTTATCCTCTATTCATGCAAAGCCCCGGGCTAACTCGCAGTCCAAGAAGCAAGTTCATCACATCACACACGATACGCGATTCTGATTTGGCAAAACGCCCATTCACCCCACTGTTTTGCGGAGCTTGTGGCGCATCGAGTATATCCGGCTAGAGCGAGCCTAGTAGTCAAGGGACAGCCATGGTTCGCAGAAAAAAAATGCAATCCAGAGTAGGACAAGAGGTAACTAGCAAGTAGACAATCCCATATTACTACCTTTCTGTTTCCTGAAGTCTATCTCACTCATACTATAGTAGTACGGTAGCTGACTACTCCGTATCCGATATCGAGTTCAGGGTGAATCCGGGAGCTATGGCCATTTGATGCACGCCATTCGTCGGTATGCGGAGACGGGAATAAGAGGTTCCACGCGTACATAACTGGCCCCAACTGTATAAGATTTGCTGAGCTCGAGGCCACTTTCTTCCATTTGCCTTTCAATTCAGCCTTGTTCCAAACTAGGACGACAGTCCTCTCCTAGCGTGGCGGTCAACGGCTGTATACGATTAGAAGTTGGAGCGCTCGAGGGTAAGTTACCAGATTTATAGTCTAACTTAGACCACCGCCAGTTTCCTGCAAATATACTTCGCATATCTACCAAACGAAAGTGTGCAGTCGCAACTGGATAGTATCGAGAATGGTTAGCCTTGGTTAATTGGTTCTAGATCGAGTCTCCCCTCGAAAGCCGGACTAATAGGAAGACGTCTGCCTCCCAAAATTTTGGGGCCTTGGGCGGACCATCTCGAGGACAGACCACGTTACCTTCTCCTAGTGCCCTTGTGTCAGTGAGAGTCGAAGATGTGTGACACACCAGAACTAGCGTACTATCGGGACGCAGTGATCTCTGCCATTAGTGCCGGCGCTGGTGTTGCCCCGTTTGGGGTGGAAAAAAAAAAGCGTATAACTCCTTAGTATTGTGTATATTTTTCTTATGATTATTTGTATTATTAACCCACGCTGGCGCCATTTCTGATCGCCTCGCGGCTCGACTAATTACTTACTATCTTTGCCTGTTGCATAGATACTCCTCCCGCAACCCCTCTCGAGTCAGTGGCTTTTCAGACCCTCAGAACTTATCTAAAGTGAGGCGTAAGCTTATGCCATGGGATTTCTTTCTTTTTCCTACCTACACCAGTCGAAGGAAAAACACACACACTAATCTTTGCTTCGAGCCCGTAGCACGGACAGTCCGTTTGCTTTTCTTGTGATAGCGTAGGTCCTTCTTCTCAGCCTTGTTTCTCTCTGCGCAAGAGGTCGAGGGGTCATTTATAGCCACCGCTATTCTATTCAGTGAGAGAAGAAACTGAACATAGCTTCTTCCCTGTGTGCATGCTTTTGTTTGATGTCATAGTTGACCATGGTGCGTTGATTTACAGCTGCCCTAAGCCTCCCGTCATATCCTACGACAAAGACAAACTCAGGATGTCCAAACTCTTTATTGGGTAAGCTTATTTGATTACGATTCGAATCTGGTTCTGCGTCTGACTCTAACCGATTTTCCATACCAGTGGCCTCGCATGGCACACCACAGACGACACTCTGCGTCAGGGATTCGAGAAATTCGGGACCATCGAAGAAGCCGTAAGTGTTCCAACAGAAAGAATACGGCAATGACTCTATCTTTGACGAATGTAATCACTTACAATGAGGGCGTCGTCGCCATACTTAATAGATTGTCATCAAGGACCGGGATACCAACCGCAGCCGTGGATTCGGTTTCGTGCGATTTGCAACTGATGCCGAGGCTGAGGCTGCCATCGATGGCATGAATAACCAGGAGTAGGGCATTTTCTCTCTTTTTATTAATAATACCTCTCTGTCTTTCCGCTGAACGGGACTTCAAGGTTCGACGGACGCGTCATTCGAGTCGATCGAGCATCGAATAACGCTCCATCGCGAAACGATGGCGGCTATCAGAATCGTGGTGGATACAACCGCTTCGACGGCGGTGGTAACCGTGGAGGATACGGTAAGCCCATTGCAGCTGAAGTGTATGGTTCCATAGACTGATCGGGAATTACGCCAGGCGGAGGTGGATACGGTGGTCAAGGAGGTAAGACATGTCCACAGATCGAATGAATGAATGAATGTTTGTTCATGAGTCTCTCTAATGCATAACAGGTTGGAACAACCAAGGTGGACAGCAAGGTTCTGCCTAGGACCAGGACCTATCTCAAGGCCTCTTATCTTATGCACTTGACGCTACCACGCATACACGCTCTCTCTCTCTCACGGCCACCAGACCAGACCATGAAATTTCCTTTTTTTTCCTTCCGTATGAAACCAAATTGCAACTGACGAATGGGATGATGAGAACTGATGAGAAGAAATAACTTTTTTTTTATAATCATAATGACCAGCTGCTGATTATCTGCTTTCTATTCGTGGGGATTTGATTGAAGCAAAAAACTTAGAACGCTCATACAATTTTGTGCTCTCTAAGAGTTGAGTTTCTTTCGTAACTGATCTTTACTACTGTTCCTTTTTCTTTTCTTTTCAGTACTGTGCTGTTTGTTCTTTTAGCCTTGATATCCGCCTAGGTTGTCTGTCACATATTGGATACACACATGTACGTCTTATGCAAATGATTCAATATATTGTGTTGGTGGGATCTAGATTGAATGCTGCCGACCCCGGGATACTTTGGACTTGTTTCTCGTCACCTTACTACCTTACTATTTACCTAGGTAATTGGTATTATTGCACTATTGGTTAATTTTCGAGATACCATATCGTTCGATATTGCGCTCCGAGCCAGTCAGTCATCAATAAAATATAAAATATTCGCCCCATGCAACCTATTCCAGCCCAGCCACACTTTTCCGGACTTCACGCTCCGCATTCAACTCCTCAGCATCAGCCTGCTCAATCCGGTCATGCTGTCCTTCAATAATCTTAACCCGGCGCACCAAATCGGTCACATGGCCATCCGCCGTCCCCAGACCCAACCCTTCAAGAGCCTTTTCCAATAGGTACAGATACTCGGGATTCCGACCACTCTGACCTTGGCTCTGACTGATCACTGTCGCCACGGCAGCAGGATCCCGTTCTGCGCGGTTACGCAGGAATTGGGGGTTGGTTGGCTGGCCGATGTAGACCATGCAAGTGATGGGCTGCTGCTGCTTTGGATGAGAGGGGGGTGGTCGGGAGGCAGAATCGATGTGACGATGGTGCTCACTTTGGTGGTGGCAATGTTGATCAGATGATAATTGCACTGCTGATGTTGGTGTGTCTTCTCTTATCTCGCTGCTGTTGTCGACCGTGGTGGTGACGCTGCTGGTTGTATCTTCCTGTGAGGATACGGCGTGGAAGGGTGTGTAGTGCACTGTATAACCATCTATTTCTCTAACGTCTAAATAGTCGTGAACCTCTTCTGCATGAGAAGCGGGGATGTGGTATGCAGCGCCCCATATTGTTGAGGTAGCTGATGATTCGAGATCTTTTTGCTATTTTACTCTCATCAAAATGAGAAATATCCATACCTGGATAAAAGGTACATAAGGGGGGGAAAAAAGGTACACTTACCGGGTCGTCCAATGTCTCCCAAAACGACCTTTCGATAACCGTCACTACTCGACCGGGCTGCTCTGGTGTTCCGCGATGGTCGGTGCTGGCCTGGGTACGTGCGTCAGTTCAGATTCATATATGCAGAGCACTACGCACTTCAGGTGACCAGACCTGCCAGAACCGTCGCACATATCCAGTAATATAGCCAGGCACTCGTTTATCTTTGAAAAAAAAGCAGCATTCAATCAGCATGTAACGATGGTCTCGTCAAGGTTAGACACGAGAAGAACAAACCAAAATGAGGCGGGGGCTTCCATATCAGACTCCTATTGTTATGTATTGTGTGGCATGAGCAACCTTGGAACCATAACTGCGTCGGTCTTGCATGGGGCATGTGCTCACCCATAGCCAAACACCCAGAGCTCGCCATCGGGGAAATGCTGTCTCCATGTTCGTCCGTCCCGAGTAGATTGGTCTGTCATTTGCTCTCAATCCTTCTCACTTTATTACTTTTCTTAACAGGTGAGATGTAAAGCGCCTAGGTTCATGGACATGTATATTTTGATCCTTCAAACAGAGAGAAATGCTTAAGGCTAGTAATGTATCTGCATATATTCATTAACCAGGCGTAGGCAATAATTAATGTTCGTCTGAGATCTCACCGTGGGAATAATAGGGATTGGCATCGACTTGTTCTGCTGTTCGTTGGTGGTGATGTCGTGCTTGGCTGTCAGCATCGCCTCAGGCTCCAACGCGGCCTCAGGACTCAGGCATCAAGGCATCCAGGCATCCAGGCACCACTGTTTGCATCATTTGTCCAGACTCGAGTGAACGTAGTTGAAACAACAACATCGATCACTTGCAGGCTTCATATGGCTGAATAGTCTGCTTATTTCAATAAATCCAGTCATGAATATGAAATAATGCTTATTTAGCCCAATTATCTGCTTCCGGGCTGAACAGACAGTGTACTGTCCAGGCTGCCATTCCAAGCCCTGATTTACCATGATAAAATGGCCAGCCTCTTCAGACTCTGGCATGAAAAGCACAACCCGCCCGCAGACCCAAAGCACATCTCCTTCCATGGCAAGACCGTGCTCATCACCGGCGCCACCTCCGGCCTGGGATTCGAAGCCTCAATCAAGTTTCTACGACAGGGCGTCTCATCACTGATAATCAGCAGCCGGGACGAGCAACGAGGCAAGAAAGCCAAAGAAAGACTAGAGCAACTAACAGGCCGCTCTGCTGTCGTGCATGTCTGGCCGCTCGATATGAGCTCTTTCCAAAGCGTAGTCGAATTTGCATCCCGCGTTGGCCGCGACGACGTGGCAAAGCTAGATGTTGCCATCCTGAATGCCGGCGTTATGCACCGGTATTACACCCTGTCACAGGACGGGTGGGAAGATATGCCGCAGGTGAATACGCTTTCAACGGCGTTGCTGGCGTTGTTGTTGCTGCCCAAACTTCAGCAATCATCGCCATTAGCAGCAGCAGCAGCAGCTACTACTACAGGAGAAGAAGCATCTACACCACATCTCGTCATCGTCTCTAGCGGTACAGCCCTGCGTATCACTGAAAGGGACCTCCCACCATCAATATCCCGGGCTCCGCTATTGAGCTATCTGAACCACCACCACCACCACCACCACCAACCCTCCAAGACCAACGGACCGCCGCCAACACGAAAGAGATACGCAATCACAAAACTCCTAATCGAATACGTAGCGCGGCATATCGCAAAGGAGATAGCCCAGAAACCCGGCACAACCGGTCGTAGCAGTAATAGCAGCAGCGGCAATCTGGCCGTGATAGTAAACACAGTCAAGCCAGGGTTATGTGTTTCGTCGCTTGGACGGGAATATGTAGCTACCAACAGCCGCTGGTGTGAAAGATGGGCGCTCGGATTGTTCAATAGGCTATTTGCGCGCTCTGCGGAAGCTGGAAGTAGAGTTTTGGTTGGTGCAAGTGTGCAGGGGTATGAGTCTCATGGTAGGATGTGGAAGGGAGATGGGTATTTGGAGTAAATTTTTTTTTTTTTTGGCTTATTATTCTCGGTAAAGGAGAAGAAGAAATCGGCTGACTGTCGTTGAATCCTTCTAGTGAATCTGGTACTCTTTTGACCGGAGAGGTTGGAAAAAGGCTGCGGGATAAGGCCTGGGACGAGGTCGTTGAAGTGCTCAAAGAGCAGATACGGATACATCAATTGAGTGTTGGACTCAACCTCTAGCTCGTGACCTCTGATTCTGGCCAACTGTCTAATTCCCGGCGCTGTGGTATCTCATTATGAGGTCTATGGTATAATATTAATATGTACATATTTATTCCTGTAATTGCAGAAATTCTACACCCAAGTCCAACATTAGTCTAGTCACTAGAAAAAAGAGAAACAAAAAAAAAGAATAGCAGACTTACCAGTCAAAAACTCCTCAAAACTAACTGTTATGTATCCATCCCGGTCATCATCATATCGTTTAAAAACATCCGTCATACGCTTCAAACTGATGCACGCCTGCACAAACAAATCAAAACTCATCCCCCGCTGCTGATGCTGCTGCGCAGGATATGGAGCCGTCACCGAAACCGCGCGCCGTCTCCCTTTACTCTCAAAGGTCGCAAACAACACACGAATAAACGCGCGGCTCAGCCTATATCCAAACGCGACAAGCGCCTTCTCAAACTCGTCGAAGCTGATGCGCCCGCTCCGGTCTTCGTCAAATCGATCAAAAATGTCCCTCCATGCTGCGAGAAAGCGCCATAGAGAGACAAATTCGTCAAAGCCAATTACGCCGTCGCCGTTTCGGTCGAACATGCGGACCATGGTCTTGACGGTGTTGGGGTCAAAGGCGGAGTAGTCGCCATTTACCAACGCAGATCCTAGTTCGGCTTCGGTGAGGGCTCCTGTCCTGGATACGTTGGCTGCGCGGAATAGGGGCAGTAGTTGGTGAGGGTCGTCCGTCGTGGGCCCAGCAATGGGAAGGCTGTTTATGGCGGGCGATGATGGGGGTAGAGGGTGCTGCGGCGGACGGCCTAGGATGTTGGGATGTGGGCGTGGGCCATGTCCATAGTTCGGAGGTGGGGGAGAATGGAAGCGCGATGCATGGTCGTCGATGGGACGGAAGGTTGAGGGTCCGCTGCTGGTATTGGGTGGTCGGCTGGCATAGGTATGCGGCGAGTTTCCGGTAACTGGGGATTGGCGAGGGGGAAGACCAGCAGTGGGCGGAGATGGTTTTGGGGGAGGTTGCGGTCTTTGATCGTGGTGAGGATGTTGTGAATGGGGTTGAGCTTGTCGACTATTTGCGTTGGCTAGCAACTCCGCAGCCTGTACATGCAAGAAATCGAGTTAGCTGAATAGACTTCAAGTGATCGAATCTTCGTCCATAACGTGAGTCTTTTCGTCGCACCTTGTCAGGTTCTATATGTCTGGAACATGGCCATGATGACGTTAGCACTGTTTACATTCTCGTCTTGCTCAAGCACGGTTGGATAGACCTCGTACGCTGGTAGTGCATCAGGATTGAATTTCTGACTGTACGCCATTACGAACGGCCGGCGTCAGCCTGGATTGTGTTCTTCGCTTTCTTCGCTCGGGACTGTCAGCGTCGAGATAGGAGGTGAGTGAGCGATTGAAGAAGAGGTCAAAGCTAGGACAGGCGGCGACTGTCGACTCTGCAGGGTTATGCGCCGGTGTCGAGCTGCATTATTGTGTGGATATGTATGAAGCAGTATCTGGCAGCCTGGGCATTCAGCCTCGCTGCTCCATGCGACAGGCTGGATTTAAAGGCGAAGGTCGAAGCAGAAATCCAGCAGCGATGCTGAACTGAATGACGCGCAAAGAAGAAAGAAGGAAGAAGTTAGAGCCCCACTGGCTGCGGGGCTGATCATGGCGGTGCTCTAAATTTATCCAGCCAATCACAGCTCGACTTCGATTACATCATTCCCCATTAGGCACTCTGTAGTTAGTTACTACTACGTACGAAGTAATCAAACGAGCAAATTGAGTGTCGTTGATATGTATGTATATATATATATGAATATACTACAGATTAAAGTATCGTCAATCTGCTTAGGGATTCAGGCCCAAGTTCGGGCACAGCATTTAACTTTCAGGCAACACAGCCTCGAGGAATCAGAGTCCGTAAAGTTTGAACTGATCTGGCAGAGAACGCTACTCTCATAGAGACGGCTACAGGCGGTAGGAGGAGCAGAAATTGCGGCCTGACTGCAGTGCTCAATGAATGCCATTGTACATACTAGGGTAGCTGTACGAATCCATGCCTGGGCATTCAGGCACCAAGCCCTAACTTACGGAACATTCTGTGCTGACTCATCACCCTGACTCATCACCAAGTTGAGTGCCTGAGGACTCAGGAACTACTCCAGCACGTGACCTCGCACATCAAGCGCCAAGCTTTGTGTCCGATCCACATGGCTTTTACCAGGCTTTATGCATCGGTAATTTTCCGTCATCCGGTTTTGAAAATTACACGCCGTCCGATTTGCAATCAAATCATATCCACTATCCAGTGCTTGTAGCAGGGCGTCTACTCCGTACTACGGGAGGGATACTATAAGATATAAGATATAAATGAATAGATCACATTTGACGCGGAGCTCTCAACTAGCGGTGATTAGCATGACTCCTGGATCCACAATCTTTCAGCTACAAAAGTCGGAAAATGGTGTGATTTTTGTGTGAGTCATCCTAACACGGCGGTCACAAATTGGAGGAGTATACAGGAACATAGTAGTAGTACGGACTCCGGAGTACCTACTTAAACTACTCCGCGTAAAACAAACAGGCGGAATGCGCCTCTAGCGGACTTAATTAGTGTAGGTTCTTAGAATATTACAGATCTTTAACTTTTTTCTCCGTATTTGTAGTGGACGCCCCCAGTTTATTTCCCCTAACGCCGAAGTTCGAACTGATCTGGGCCTAAAAATTAATAATCTTCCGCCATTCTAACACTAACTAGCTAAACGATTGAAAATTTGCGATCTTTGAATTGCTTCTTACGCCTCCCCAATCCGTCTTCCCAGGGGTAGTAAGACTAAAAAGGAAATAAGAAAAAAAAAATGGCGGAGAAGATAGAATCTGATGCGGACTACATCCGAGAGGAGCAAACTTCGGAGACAGCGTTAGAAGAGAAGCAACTCGCAGAGGAAGAGCTTCCGCAGCATATATCAGCAGACAACGGTGATTATAATGATGATGATCGAGACAATTCTCCGCCAAAAGAGAACACTGTCACGCAGACAGTGTCTTCGCAATCCCAGAAAATGACCAAAAGCAAGACGATCATCGTCATGGGCGCGTTATGTGTATGTATCTGCCAACCTGCCAATCTGATCGAGTCAAAACTAACAAATGTGAAATAGCTTTCGGTATTCTTGGCCGCTCTCGACATGGTAAACCTGCCCTCCAATTTGTGCGTCCCCAATTGCGAGTTGACGATGCTAACAAACGAGCTAAACAGACCATCGTTTCCACTGCACTTCCAGTAATGGCAACCTACTTCCATGCCACTCAGAGCGGTTACTCCTGGATGGCATCTTCGTACATGTTAGCGAATGCTTCGTGCACGCCATTCTGGGGCAAGCTGAGCGACATCTTTGGTCGAAAACCAATCATTTTAGTGTCGAATATTCTGTTTCTGGTAGGCAGTCTGATCTGCGCCTTGTCTTACAATCTCGCTATGAACATTGCCGGCCGGGCCATACAGGGTGCAGCTGGTGGTGGTCTCATCGTGTTGGCCAATATTACCGTGTCCGACTTGTTCAGTGTCAGGTAAGATTGTCCCATTCAAAAGACTCGCCCTTCATATCAGGACTAATGTGCGATGTAGAGAACGGCCTATGTATTACGGCCTTTTTGGCGTCACCTGGGCTATTGCAGGTGCTCTAGGTCCGATTATAGGCGGCGCTTTCACGACTGATGTCACCTGGCGGTGGTGCTTCTACCTCAACTGTATGCTTTCACTCATTCTCTCTTCTCATGGAATTAGATATTCTAACGTGACCTGCTAGTGCCTGTCGGGGGAGTCTCGCTTACTATCCTGACATTTTTCCTCTCTATACACACGCCCAAGACTCGCATCTTGGATGGTCTCGCAGCGATCGACTGGCTAGGCGTGTTGACCTGCATCGGGGCCACGTTAATGTTTCTTTTCGGCCTTGAATTCGGCGGCGTCAGCTATCCCTGGGCCTCAGCCACCGTCATTTGCCTCATTGTCTTTGGCATTGTCACCTATGCCGTCTTTTTCGTGATTGAATGGAAGGTCGCCAAATACCCGACTATCCCCATACGGCTCTTCAAGAACCGACATAACGTAGTAGTATTCGCCGTCTGCTTCTGCCACTCCTGTGTCTTCATCTCCGGCGCCTATTACATGCCCCTCTACTTCCAATCCATCCTCCTCGCATCCCCAATCCTCTCCGGAGTCTACACGCTACCACAAGTCCTATCACTTTCAGTCGTCTCTGCAGGCACGGGATTCTTCATCCGGAAATTCGGCCGCTACAAAGAAGCCATCTGCATCGGCCTCGCCTTCATGACTCTAGGTTACGGGCTCTTCATCGATCTCAAACCATACAAATCCTGGCCCCGCCTCATCATCTACCAACTCATCGCCGGCGCCGGCGTGGGGCCAAACTTCCAATCCCCACTCGTCGCTCTCCAGGCAAACGTCCACCCATCCGACATGGCCACGGCCACAGCCACGTTCGGGTTTATACGCCAGATCGCCGCCGCTATTGCCATGGTGATTGGCGGGGTGATCTACCAAAACAGCTTTGCGCAGCAAAAAAAAGCGCAGCATCTAGAGCAACTCCTGGGCGCTGCTGTGGCCAACCAAATACCGGACTCGCTCGCCGGTGGTGATACGTCGCTGCTCAAATCGCTCCCTGCGGACCAGAGAGATGCGGTGCAGGCGGCTATGACGGTGGCGCTGAGCCGGGCGTGGATTTTCTATACGGTCATGGGCGGATTGGGCCTGGTGCTTAGCTTTTTCATCAAGCATATCGAGCTGAATAGGTCGCATGCGATCGCCAAGACGGGGCTTGAGGAGCAGGAGAGGGCGAGGAGGGAGAGGATTGCTGCTGAGAAGGCTGCTAAGGAGGTAGCCTAGGAGGTACCTAGGTATATATTTTTTTTGTTTCCGCCTTGATTTATTTGTGCCAGCGATGATTTTATACCCGGAAAAGTTATAATTGAGGTGCTAATAGGTGGTTATTCCTGAGCACTCTACTACAAATCCACCCATGCATATTTCGGAGCTTTGGTCAGTTTATCAGGCATGGATAATTATAATAGATTTCAATATATTCTTCTATGAACTACATACAGAGCAGGGTATCTTCTATTTACACATCCACCCAGATTTTATACCTACGTAGTTAAGAACCTAGGTAAAAACCTATCGTAAAACCACCGACCTCACCCCATCCGCAAACAACGCCTTTGCATAAACATGATGAAACCGCTCAATATACTCCGCCGACGACGGCTGATTCTTCTGCGGATTGCATCGCATATGCTGCAGTTCCAGCTGTATCTGCGGCTCTGCGGCGCCGGTCTTGAGCCGGGTGATTTGGAAGCGGTGGCAGCCGGCGAATGTGGACTGGTCGGAGCCGAAGGCGTAGTCGACGTAGCTTGCATCTGTGTCTGCATCTACATCTTCTGGGGATGGTGATGATGGTGATGACGGACTAGCGGCGATGTGTTTGTGAAGCAGTTGGAAAGATCCGAAGAGATGACTGCCCACGGGGAGGAGGTAGTCACTCGGCACTTCGGATTTGTACCATATCTCCAGCGCGTCTGACGGGGTATTAAAGTCTTCTCTTCGTCAATCTGTCTACTCCTTCTTCTTCCCAAATGGAAAGCGGGGGGAAAGATATACCAGAATACCTCGCCGGCAAAACATAACACAACCCCGCGCGCAAAACGAACCTCTCAATCCCAAAAACCACACCCCCGAAAAACCCCCTTGTGAACAGGGCCAACACAGTCTCGTCGCTCAGTCCGTCAACCACGGACGCCGGAAAGACCTGCTTCACCTGGTCTGTGTTGACGACATGGTGCCGCGGATTGACGATGCTGGCGGAGGCGGATTTGAGGAATGCAGGACGCACGGGCAGGATGTACTGGGATTGGCGGAGGGAGTGGAGGAAGGGGGATTGCATGTTAACTATTGTATTATTATATTATTGTGTTGACATTTAGGTACGTACTGAATGTATAGGAGAGCGGTTTATATAGTAGTCTATTTACGTACATCTCGGATCTGAGCGGCCCGGTCCCGCCCGCAGAAGCTTTCTGGAACGTCTCATAATTACCCGTTTGGGCAATCGGTAAATTGAGTTTGACTTTAGGGCAAATGATGTCAGACTCAAGTTACGAAGCAACAATTTGAATTAACTGTCTAAATCCCTATCCCAGAGCCCTCCATCATATCATCATATCCTGATATCTGCTACCTTCTGGCTAGACATATCACGTGCACAAATGGAAATAGTAAGGAAATAGTAAAAAGAGTATAAAACAGGAAGATAAGGTGGAGATGACGGGTATAAGAAGGCCAGCTTTGCGCAGATTGTCAGATTGTCAGATTGCTCCTGTCCAGTGTCCACTGTTTATGACGGATCAGTCTGGTAAAAGAAATACACGCGCCACACATTACAACAGTCAGAATCATCAGGGTATAAATGCACACAATGCAGGAGAGAACTCTTTCAAAATCGAAGTCATATTTCGAATGAATTAAATGGTAAACGCAACTTCCTTTTATCAAAAGCTATGTTTTCACCTTCTTCCCGCCGGCATCCGTCGACACTGCAGAGTCCGAGTTCTTGCGTTTCTTCTCCGCCTCCTCGTCTCGCCCCAATCCAGGCCCGGTCTGGGTAGCAGGCGTAAACGGCAGTGGGCTCGGCAGAATGCTTGTATCCGGACCAGTGCGTCCAAACCCCCATTCAGGGAAGAAACTTGAAGGAGAAGGGAGAAGAGCGTCCGAGACGAATCGACTGGGCAGTGCTGATAACGGTGTCTCCATGTTTTGATTGCTGCTGCTACTGCTGCTTCCGCCGTACCCAGTCCCATTCTGCGCATTGGATCCAGGCGGCGCGGGCCGTGCAAACGGATTAGGCGGGCCTTGCGCTCCAGCGCTTAATATAGGCCCACCAGCACCGCCAGGAGACGGCGGAGGCAGTTGAACAACTCCGGTGGCGCCAGCATCGGACGATTTTTTAGTGGTCGTCGAACCCGTCTGAGCCGTCGAATCGTGAGGAGAAGAATCTCCTGTAGCACTGCCACTGTCTGATTGTTCGCTCGGAATTTGCACTTTAAGGCGAGGCTTCGGCCGCGCCGGTTGTTGTGAGTCACTTAAAGACGGCGTGGAAAGTGATCTTTGCGGTGCTGTTGCAGCCCGAGCGGGTGGCGGCGCGGGTCCATTCTTTGGAAGAGGAAGAGTTTGGCTTGCGGAGGCAGCTGGCTTTGGTGCTTCCTTTGCCGGCGCGTCACGCTGAGGGGATTCCCGCAGAGGCGCTCTAGGCCCGAATATACCAGAGAACACAGATGTTTGGTCGTCGATTGGCGTAAAAATACTGCGTGATTTGGTCTTTGGAGATGAGCCTCCTTCTGCCTTCTCATTGTGCTGCGTGCCTGCCGGGTCAGGAAGAGCCAAGGAGGTCCGGTACTGGAACTGCTGAGGGTCTTGCGGCAGCGAAGGAGGCAGAGAATGTCGACTTTGTTCTTGCATATACTGGGGATGCACATGAGCCATAGATTGATGCTGTACCGTGGATAGGCTATGGTGGGGAACCTGAGGGGCATGCTGGTGAGTTTGCGGCATGGCTTGAGCCTGTGGATGTGCTTGTGGATGCGCCTGTGGATGGCCGCCAGGGTGAGTGAATTGATGGTATTGGCCTTGCCGGACGGGCTGGTTATTCATTTCCGGGTTCGCATTAGGGTTGTACATGGACGGATTAGGCATGTAAGCATAGCCGTTGGGAGCTGCAGCGGGTGGAGGAGTAGCATGTGCTTGGTTGTGTCCACTATACTGTGAGCTCACGCGGCGGGCATGATTTCGCGACGAAGGGCGAGATGTGTTCTGGGGTTGCGGGGTACCGCGACGAGGGGTGAAAGCAACTCCATTGGGAATTGGAGGCGATGCGGAGGGAGCGTGGTTCATATGCTGGTATCCGGGTTGGTTCTGGAGCTGAGGGGGGACCACACTCTGCGTCGAGGGTCCCATCTCCTCCGCGGTAACGTCCTCGTCATCATCCTCATCGTCGTCAACCCCGCCGCTAAAGTCATGCGGTCCTTTGTGTTCATGCGGAGGGCCATACTATGGGATATGATATGTCAATTCTACAACCCACCGTAGAGCAGTAAACAGAATATAAGAAGACATACGTATTGGTATCGATGCAGAGTTTCCCTAATGTCGCCCGAGGAGAATTCATAGAGCTTTTTATTGTGGCCAAAGATAATGACGGCGACATCGACCGAGCATAATACAGAGAGTTCGTGGGCCTTTTTAAACAAACCGCCTTTTCGCTTCAAGAACGTCCTATAGAGAGCAAAATATCAGCCATGTTGGAATGAATATAACGGGAAGGAAGGCCATCCTTACACAGAACGATTGCGGTCATCTTTGATCGCCTTGATCTCAATTTTCCTCCGACCCATGGTGCAAATAACTGGAAGTGGGAAATTTCAGAATGCGAACAAGCAAGCGAGCGAGCGCGGGAAAGCGCAAGAGGGAGAGATGCAAGCTCGCAGGGGAAAGTTGAAGCTGGCTGGGCTGCGCGTCGAAAGATGAGATCGCATGCGCAATCGGATGTATCTTTATCTTTATCTTGTGCGATTGTGGTTGTCGCTTGGACAGACGACAAAGAGCGAAGATCAACTTCTTTGAATCAACCCGTGATCCTGCACAAAGGGGAAGAACTCGACAATTCTTCCAAGTGGGAGAGATTGCAAGCGGGCGGGCGCGGACGACGCAGTAGTATATAACTACGTGTAGTAGTAGTATTAGTAGTATTAGTACGGCGGAGTAGTAGGAGTTGCAGCAGTAGTAGTAGTAGTAGCAGCAGCAGTAGGTATTGGTGCAGTGTGTATATGCATGCAAGTCACGACGATCTAGCAGGCGTCTCTGGATCGGACTAGGACGAGGCTTGAGCCAAGCAAGATGAGTGGACCACAAGCTCTCGGAGCTTTGATGGCAGAGCAGACGAGTGGATTCAGTGGAGGTTGAGGAGTACGGAGTCGAAGGGGAGAAGTTAGAAGTTTCGTTGATGGGGATGAGGCGGATTGGACTTCTAAAGATAGAAAGAACGGGGAGCCGTGAGCGAGGCAGTCAGGGAAGAGGCAGCCTCAGGCAGAAGCGGCACGGGGCGCTAGCCGAGGGTGTGCGCTACCGCGCGCTAGCCCGAGCTAGCTCTATGCGGTTAGCGCATTTACTTCAACGTTCACCTCAACAACGAGAAGCAGTTGCCCAGGAAAGTAAATTAATGGGTAGCTAGGATATAGTATTGGACACTCGATTACTGCAGCGTCGACTAGTCGCTGAGCGTCAACATCGACAGACCTTCAGTCAACCGCTGACTATTCCGGCTAGCGCATATGCAGTCTCTTAGAGTCTTCACATTCACACTGCATATGCCATAGCGCGGCTAAAGATGCTATTTTTGGGTCTTTCCTAATTTAGTCACTTGTTGGTGACCAATCACGTGCGTCACTGAGCCGTCCTCTCAAACAAGCGAAACAACCTTGATCTCTTAGATCGATCTTATTCAAAACGTGTTTCATGATTCATCTAGACAAAGAGACTGCGCTATAATTATTTGTCATTCCGCTAACTTATACGGAGTAGTCTATATAAATATCCTAGCTGTCTCTTTGTCGACGCTATCTTCAGCCATTCTTCACCTCGGCCAAACTGCTGGTTGGAACGACATGGCGCCCGATATAAGGCTTCAGGAAATCCGCCGATCCCAGCGGCACGCCCTTCATGCGCAGTATCGAATAGACCGTCTGTAAGTGGAAGAAGAAGAACGGCACCCCGTACGAGTACAAATACTCTGCGCCGGTCGCATCCAAGCTGTTCCCCTTCAGCTCGCCGCCTCCAAAGTCGATGCGCACCCGATTCTCAGTCAGTTGCGCCGGTGCGAACGTGTCTAGCAGCGCAATCGTCTTCTCGCAGCGCTCAATCAGTTTTTCGACCGTGTCCTCGTCGTCCGGCCACGACACCGTGGACGCCGTGCCTGTCAGACGGACCATGGACGCCTTGGCGATGTTGGACGCGATCTGTACGTGCGCGGGGAGCGGCACCATGTCTTCGATCAGGGTGGCCTTGATGATCTCCTCGGATGTTTTGGCGCCGTAGTGCTCGACGGCTTTGGCGAGGATGTTTTTGAGCACGGTGAGCCCGTTCTTGAAGACGGGGACGCTGGCGTCGTAGAGTGCGGCCATGGTATATACACTATACAGTAGTTATGTCATATGAAAGCTTTTGCGAGTGATTTCAGCAGTCTACCTAACTATCACCAAACTATTTAAATACGACGCAGTTATAGGTGATTACAAATCAATGGATGCATGCTTCTGGAATTTTCCCGTTTTCCAATTCCCAATGGGTTGAGAGGGACCTGTCTAAGTAAAGTACGTGTTACATTATGATCAATCAATGCATCTGCCAGGGTCAGCGATATTGGCGAGCCTGGGTCGAATGTTGGATATCCTCAGCTTATTCAGACATGTTTTCATTGGCTGATAGATGAATCTTATACAAGAACTGGTAGAGCACTGTACAGTGAACCCTGAAGTGACTGGATATGTAGTAAGTTACTCGGTATGGTACCGTACGTACTACGCTGTCTAATACGTAACAAGACGAGCGGGGAAGATAACCATGCGCCAATCACAGCGCCGCCAGCCGTGCTAGTCAGGGGTGTAATTTACGGCTGTAATACAGGTACCACACTAAATACTGTAGTAAATAGTAAATAGCTTCTCTCCTTGCATTCGTCTATTGTCGACTAACTCATAACTTATAAGTCAGGTCAAGACTCAGCGCTGAATATTGCCATGCTATAGTCTGGTATGAGCTCTCAGATCTGGCGTGGCGGGTTATCCTTGTCTAATTAAATTAATTGAGTTAAGCTGGAGGGGCTTGAGTTCCACCTGGACTTGGAGTTGGACTCTGTTGGCGCCTGAGGCCACAACTCAAGCTCAGCTAGTTGCAACTAACTTAGCCCCTGAAGACGACCAGAATTAAAATTATACTGTCAATCTGCGTGCAGACTGACTGAATAGAGTCTTTTTCTCTCTATCTCTATCTCTTTTCTTTTCTTTTCTTCTTCTCTCTTCTTCCCTTCTCAAGGCATACGCTTATTTGTCCTCTGCAACTGCTCTGTCCTCCTCGTCACTCGCTCTGAGCAGCCTGCGTCGTGCAGTCGGGCGGCGTCTTTTTCTCTTCACTCCCTCAAGCTTCAGCTTCATGCAAAAGCTCAAGACTCTCGTTCCTTTTCTTTTATTTGGCTCGTCGATATAAAATAAAACTATTCCATTCATTCCTTAGCGTCCCGTCGTGACGGGCCCTGACATCAGTCATACACTTCCATCATCCCGACAGACACCCCGCCAGCTTGCTATGCGTCTATTCGTCGCCAACCGCTGAAACAAAGCAAAACAACAAAGGAAAACATTCGAAAACTGAAAAGAGTCAAGAGGATGCCGTTCTTCTCGCGAGTCTTTCGCGGGAAAGACTCCAGCGCCAGCAAAAAGGCCGCCAAACAGACCGCCGCTGCAGAGACACCGGCCAAGCCCAAATGGACCGACGCATATCAGCGGACCGACGTGACGCCTGAGGAGGTGCAGGAGCTGCTCCGCGGATGCACGCAGGAATTAAAATCGCGAGGTATGTTACCGTATATTCCTATGTATATTTATATGTGTGTGAGTGTATGAGCTGACCGGCCAGGCCTCGATATTCCATTCCTGCTGCTTCCCTTCCGGCCGAGTTCTGACCCCAGCGCGGCGCGAACGTTTATTCGGAATTTCTTCAATGCGGAACAGAGAGGGACCCCAATTCGGGGCGAGGCGCTCTTGCAAGAGCTGCGGCTGACAGAACCAATGGTACATTCAAATCACACATTTTATGGATTGGTATATTAGGGCTAATGGGTTGCAGGTTCTGTGCAGCGTCGTGAAATGGTGCTGGAGCAGACTCCCTGGAGGAGTAGTAACCTGGGAAGCGTACGAGCTCTTCAAAGTTGGAGAGCAAGGTATGCAATGCGCTCCTCTACTCTCTACTCGTGATGGTATCGAGCTAACAGGCTGGATTAGATTCCGACCTCGCCCGCGACGCTTTTAATACGTTCATTCCTATCAGCGTGGATTCCGACGCTCGTACCAAAATTATATTCGATTTTTTTGATCTGCTCGCCGCGATTGCTGCCCATGGCAAGTCCAATGGACTTGGTGGGCGAAAGCTGTCGAGATATGCTGGCTGGTGGGCTTTTGAACACAATGATACCGGCAACGGGTTTGAAGCCTCTTACAAGAACTGGGCTACGTGAGTCTAAACCATGGGAATGAAGGAAAATTGGTATAGCTAATGCTGCTGCTGCATAGGGCTGCCGACGCCACGAGCCATCTTTTCTTTGCATATCTGCGCTCGCTTTCTCCAGACTCGGTCCGCGGTGTCAACGGCATATCTGCGCTGCCCATTGCTCTCCAGACTCTGGTGCAGGCTACTGAGTACCCGCCACAGACCCCGAGTTTGCTGCAGTTCTCAACGACCAAGGTGGTGATGATTGTGGAGACCGTCTCACCAACGCCATTCGCATTGTTGCGCCGCGCAAAGAACTTTGAATACCGTGATAGTGACCGCCATCTGCAGGAATTCACCGAGTATGACGATCCCACGCACGCGCTGACAGACGAATGCCAGCGAGTCCTCAAGGCGATCTCCACGACTAATCAATCCGCGGCGTCCACCACCAAGACGTCGACTAGCCTGCGCGATGCCTCATGGTCTCGCTTTGAAGACATGGGATTCGGCGCTTCGATAGACTCGGACCATGATGACGAGGCTGACGACTTGACGAGGAGTGGCCCTCCGGAGCTGCGCTCTGCGCCGCAGTCTCGCACCAACGATTTCGCGCGGCCGACCACGCCGTCATGGGCCGACTTTTTATCCTCGGGATTCACAGATGACTCCTCCGTGACCCGTGGACCGGCATCCCTTTTACTGCCCCCGGACAAAGTTCTGCCACCCATTGGGACGGTGCGAGGACAGAGTTCGCAATCGCACAAGCGCACGCTCGACACCGAGCCAAATCTGGAACCCGGAGAGCTGGCTAGTATTACTGTCCTCGATCTGGATGACTCGTTCTGGTGGGTGTGGATAACCAGTCTGTCCGGCGAGGAACCAGCAGCTCGAAAGGCCGTCTTTGGACGATGTGCGCTACTCGAGACAGTGATTAGCGGAGCCAAGTGGTTAGTGCTGGAAGAACAGGTTAAGGGAGCCGTCTCAGAGCCGGAAGTGGGCGCCTACATTGTCGAGAAGAAGCGATTTTTCGGCTTCTCAACGCGGAAGAAGATCACCCGCAGCAAGTCGACAGCGAAGGGACCATTGGGTAACGCGCCATACAAGACGAACAATACCAATGGTACTGCTCGTGCCAGCAAGACCAGCATTGGCCCAGATCAGCATGCGCGCATTCAGGCCGCGGCGGCGGCTTTGCAGCGAAAACATCGTGAGCAGGAGGAGGAGCAGCAGCGCGAAGTCAACGGTCGTCGAGCTCGGAACGAGGATGCATACTCGACCAAGACTAATTCAGTCATGACACAATACACGGGGTTGATCACCGAGGCCTCGTCGGCGATGAAGTGGGCACGACACTATGACAACAACTACGACAAGGACCAGCTGCGGTCTGCTTACCTGAGTGACAGTCGCGCTGGCACCGGTGCACCAGCCGAGTCTTTACTATCGCTGAATGGACAGCGGTCGCTGTCTAATCTTTCCCAAAACGGTTCCCCGTCTGAGGCAAGCAACAACGACACTACGAAAGCTTTGCCTGTTCCTCCTAAGGATACGACCAAACCGGCCAATGACATCGCCGCTGATGCTGCTACGGTCCCGTTGCCAGAGACTGCTGCCGAAGCGGACGGTCAGCACAAGAAGCTGAAAAAGAAGCCAGTCGCCAACGCCAACTCAGCGCTCAAGGGCATCTTCAGCAGCACCAAGCAGAGGACGGCCGATGAGTCTACGCCCAAGAAGGAGATTGGCATCGACCCGTCGGCTGTGGCGGCGGCACGGGCTGCTCTCGAGAACAAGGTCATGTCTCAGGATTCACTGCCGCCGAAGTCTCACGCCACAAGCCGGTTGACCAAGAAGGCCGCCCCGGTTACCACTATCAGGCCTTCTACCGACAAGCCGGAGAAACAGGTGACTGTCGAAACCAAGCCGGTTTCCCCGTCATCCAAAAGCAAAACCAAGCCAGCGTCACCCAAAAACGAAACCACGCTAGCTGCCCCGCCATCCAAGAATGAAACCAAGCCGGCTCCAGAGCCCGCTGCTGCATCGCCGACGACGACGTATAACGGGCCACCACGCACTCGGCGGGAGGCGGAGTACGATGCCCTTTCCCGGATCGACACCAACGAGAAGGCCGCAGCCGAGCGCGAGTTCTCGTCCTTTGACCAGGGGCCGTTGTCAGAGCAGCCAGCCTTTGCCCCGGAGGAAGACAGCCCCGTCACGCCTGTTGAGCGCAGTTTCAGGGATGTGTCGATATCTCGCGATTCTGCGACGCCCACCGGCCAGACGCAGATCACAGTGGGCGGCAGTCCAGACACTCCTACAGCTACGGCTGCTGCTAGTCCGTCGTTCCAGGACCGATGGGCGCAGATCCGTAAGAACGCAGCTGAGAAGGCGGCGAGGGCGAGTAGCGAGGAAATCCACAGCCGGACCAGCCAGGCGGATGACGGAGACACCAGTGGCGAAGAGAGTATGTCTATGCCATGTATCGTCCTTGAATATGATGTAAAGAAGTGAACTGACTTCCTTGTCTAGCGATTGAATCCCGAGTGGCTCGCATCAAGGCGCGCGTGGCCGAGTTGACAGGCAACATGGAGGCGTCGCGGTGAGTCGAGTCTGTCGACGTTACGATTTGAATTTACTTCTATTTCTTGCTTAATATTTATTTCTTTTCTTTTCTTTTCTTTCATTTGTCGTTCTTCTGTTTTCTACAATTCCCCCTTCCGTTCCGTCCAGTAGCAGCAAGATTGATATTGTGTTATATCGGCATACCCTTCGTGTACTGTTAGTTCTATTTATTATTGCTTGCTAGTAATCTATTCCATCATATACTCCGTACGTACTATGTAGTGTATAGCATAGTGTATCCAATCACGGCGGCGAGACTGAGACAGCCTCAGCCACGGATCTGGATTGGCCCGAGCCGGCTTTGTACGCGCGGTCCTGGACAAACTCTTCTCTCGTCTGATTTACAAGATACAAGACACAAGATTTACAGAATGAACCATGAACATATGAAGCCATGAACAGGACTGAACAGAGCTGAACTGAACTGAACTGAACTGAATTGGATAGGTATTGCCTCATATCATATAGTTTACTGCATATGTGATGCTGACTGACTCCCGCCTCCGATAGAAGAGTATCGATCGATATACATACCAATCCATCTGTCGACTCTGTACAGAATTACAGTATCATATTGAATCATCTCAACGCTCGTTTCATTCATTCATTTCCTTCATTTCGCTCATTTGCTCCGCTCGCTGCGTCCCACCTGGCCCGTTCGCAGGAGCATTAATATAATTACAATCGCCACGATCACCCAGGGCTAGACTCTTAGCAAAGCCTATTCCACTGCACAGACCAAAAACAAGATTAAAGCCAAGTCTGAAGTCTGAAGGCTGAAATAAAATAAAATGGACTCCTCGCGTCCGCACCGCCGCGGCATCAGCTTCAGCGGCAAATCCGACAAGTCGCGGCGCTCCAGCAACTCGGGCCCCAAGATCTCTCTGACCGAGACGCCGGAGGAGAAGCACCGTCGCTCGCTGCATACCAAGGCTGATCCGACGCTGGCGATGAACGAGGCGCAGCCTGGTATTTCCCTCTTTCTCTTCCTATTTGTGTTTAGCATGTGTTTACATTGCGGAGCTAATGATTGTTGTTGTTGTTGCAGCCGCCGTGGCACTGGAGAAGTCGAATTTGGGGTCGTTGCGGTCGATCCAGCATAAGGATCAATATGGGAATATTATCAGTATGTACTATGTACTGCTTACCATGTCCCATGAACGAGGACTGACGTGTGCAGCCGACCCTGATCTGTCCAACCCGACCCGGCCGCGGTTCGAGAGACCTCTCGACACGATCCGATCGTTTGAAGCGGCCATTGACGGCAGCTACCATAGCCGGCGTTTGTCATATGTCACGGGTTCGTAGTGCTGTGTTCGTCTATCGGAATGTCATACTGATTACAGACTGTGTAGAGGCATCTCCAAGCCGGCCTGGAAGTTACTACGGTATGTTCATCTAGCTGACTGAAGCTGACTGACTGACTGGCGCTGACAATGACAACTGCAGGCGGCAACGACGCAAATGGTTACTCCAACAACAACAGCAGCAGCAACCAGTACGGCGCCCGCTCCAGCCGTCCGCGCCACGGAAACAGTCGCATGAACTCGGAGTACGCCAACTACAGCAATGGCAATGGTAACGGACAAGGACAGAACTTCTACCCCAACTCCACCTACCAGCAATCCATCGACAACTTCACGGCCAACTCTGGATCTGCAAACACGACTGATCAATGGGGCAATACCACTACCGATCCCAGCTCGGTCAGTAGCTCGTTTGATCGACTGCAGCAGCAGCAGCAGCAAAGAACTGGATATGACTATTCCTACAATAACAATGTGAATGGTAGTGCACCGCCGCCACCACCACCACCGCATCATCAACAGCAGTCATTTGCTGGCCCCGGGGGTATCAACCCTGCGCTCCCGGCGCCAGCGAAACGGGTTATGGACGACGATAAGAAGAAGCGTGGTAGCTGGCTGAAGCGGCGGTTTACCAAGGATCGAGACTGATTTTCAGTCAGTCAGTCAGTCAGTACATACGATATTCGATTTCGATTTCGATTTGGTCGGGCTATATTATGCGATGCTATGAATTATGTCTTGTTTTGGATGTTTATTTGGATGTTGTTTGTTTGTAGGTTGGACTTGGACTAATATTGGCGTTATTATTGTCTATTATAATACGATGCGTATACGATAGTTTCATATAATCCCCGTTACACCTGCCATTACTTCTCTAGAATACATACATACACCCACAGAGATAGGTCACTTCCGCCCCAACACCTTCTGCTTCAATTTATCGGCCAACCCCGTCGGCGCCTCTGCCTTCTTCTCCTTCTCCTTCTCCTTGCCTTCCTGCTTTGCCTCGTCGAGATGGATATTTCCCTGTCCGCCGCGCTGTAACATCCATTAGCCAATCTTCCCCTCTTCCCCTCTTTCCCCGAAAGTAGAAGTAGGTAGGTATACCCCCGTATGATAATCCCCATCCACACTCTTCCGCACCGCGATGTCCGGAATCACCTCGCTGTCATGCACCGTGCCGGGCGTCGAGGGCCGAATGTGCGGCGAGCCGATGTTGCCTGCGCCGCCGCGCTATTACCGTAACCATCAGCTCTGTTTTTAGTACTTTACTTATTAAGAGGGAGAAGAGCATACACCAGCTGAATATGCGCCGTCGCCCTGGTCGCCAGTCGGGCCGGAGCGCACGATTTCGCCGTCGATGTACTTGGTGGAGTCGGCGCCGATGTTGCCCTGGCCTGTATACAGTATACAGTCAGTATATACATATATATGTAAGTAATCAGTGGGGTTAGTGGAGAGATGTTTGGACAGACCGCCGCGGCCGTGCGAGACGATGGGCTCTTTTCTGGATTCTTGGGAGCCTGTCATCTTCTCTTGTTTGAGTTGTTGAATGTAGAATATACCTAGGTAGAGATTTCTGGTAGAGAAGAGGGGTTACTTGGTTATATACTCTGGTTATCAGTTATCAGCGATCTTGGCTGAGGCTCGGATCGCTTTGCGCGCGGCTGTGATTGGCTGGGACTGGCTTGGCTTGCTTTTGCCAATTTGGGGGGTTTTTTACCGAGCGGTTTTATATTTTATATTCTTTAATCTTTTACTTCGTAGTTTCTATCTTATGATGGTTGAACGATTGCATTCATGTCTACATGCTGAGTAGTGAGTGGGTTACTTCTTCTCCTTCGACACCTGCCCGCCCGTCGTCGGCAGGCCCATGAAGATCTTGAACGAGTCGTATCTGCTGCAGTCAGTATATTCCTGTTCATAAGGATAAGGATAGAGAAGGCATACATCATCCATTGCAGGCCGGTCTAAACACAAGTCAGCCACATTCACGCCATACAGCAAGAGAAGGGAAGAACGTACCAACGTCCCAATCATCACAATCCGCACGGGCAGCCCGTTCCACAGCCCGCCAAAGCCAATGTCCCCGTAGATGCGCGACATGGCCGCGCCAAACGCCTCGCCCGGCAGCCGCGACGCATTGAGCTTGCTCACCATCACGTCTGCCGGGTGCGACACGATCGCGCACAGGATGCCCGCCAGATAGCCGCCCGTGAACGCCACCGCCGTCTGCTGGCTCTTGCCGTAGTCCTGCTTCGAGCCCGGCAGGTAGCCGTAGATCTTCTCTACGATGGTCTCGAACGAGGCGAACTTCATCATCGTGTAGGGGATCTGCCGGCCCCAGAGGGGGTACAGTCCTTTGAACAGGCCACCGGTCCCCTCCTTGGCGACGATCTTGTTGATCCCGTCAAACGTGCCCGTGGCAAACGGCGGCATGCTCGTCTGCATGCGCACCTTGACCGCCTCGAACGGACACAGAGCAATGTCCGCGAAGAACTCGGCCGACGCGCTGGCCGCGAGATACACGCTCGTCTTCCAGTGCACGGCCCGCTCGGGGCCGACCAGGTCGCTGTAGAACGACTTGAAGTACTCGTAGCCGCCGTACTTGAAGGCTCCTTGTGCCTATTGACGGTTAGCTTGTACCTCTATTATGGAAGAGTATATAAGAGTATCGAGCATACAGAATAGCCGAAGAACGTCGGGCTCCAGCCCGTGAAGACGCCGCGGACGCCCTCGCCACGGTATATCGTGCGCCAGGCTTCCACGTTGCCCTTGTACAGGCCGGGGTCGACCTGGCGGCGGCATTTGACCAGGTCCAGCGGCGTGACCGCGGTGTGCGTCAAGCCCTGTATAGATGTATTACTCTACCTGTTTCTGTTCTGTCTCTGCTTCTGCTTCTGTTAGTTGTATACTCACGCAGGCCATCAATCCGCCAAACGTGCACGCCGCGTAGTACTTGGGCGAGAACATCTCGATTGTGCTCTTCGCCTTGACGTCGTCGATGGCGCTGGACGCGAGGAACGCGTGTCTTAGGGGGTCTTGCATGTTGTCAGATTCTGTAATGAAGTTATGGAAGTTCCTTTCTAGAAGCAAGCTCAGTTCACGGTCTGAAGAAGAGGTGGTTGACCTTGAGTTGTAGATAGTGAGTGACGTCGTCGCGGTGGCGGTCGAGCTCGGTTGTTTCTGCCGAGCGCCAAGCTCTTGACACTTCTTCAGATTCACCAGATTCACCACATCTTGAATCGAAGAGACCAGAGTCTGAAACAGCATGGCTACATACTCCTCTGTCGGCGAGACGCTGGCCCGCGAGAATCTCACCGACCACGCCGCCGCCCCGTCGACGCAGAACCTGCATTCAGGGTCTGGCAAATACCGCGGGGTACACATCTACATCTTCTACATATATCCAAGAGAAAGAACGGATTAACATGATTATATGCAGGCCACCGTCGAAGACCTCGACCCCCCGCCCGCCCTCTCCGTCTCGCCCAACGACTCCATCTCCTCCGCACAACTCGCGGCCTACGAGCGCGACTACAGCCATCTCACCGTGATATCGTCCAGCACGCGCGCGCTGATCGGCTACCTGAGCATCCCGCGCCTCAAGACCCTCCTCCGCGAGGGCAAGGTGCGCGAATCCGACCCCGTCAAATCCGCCATGCAGCGCTTCAACCGCAAGCGCGCAAATGTCTACCAGGTGATTACCATGGACACGCCGCTGGAGGAGCTCGAGCGGTTTTTCAGGGGGGAGGCTATGAATCCGCGCAAGGAAAGGATGCCGGCCGCACACCCGACGACGGGCATGGCGCCGCAGGATTTTGCGATCGTGACGGATCCGTCGAGGAAGTTTGTGTTGGGGGTTGTGACGGAGGGGGATTTGAAGGAGTTTGTGCGGAGGAGGCCGGCTTGATACCATACCATAACCTACGGAAGTATTGACACGGAAGTATTGACGGGGGAAAATATGCATGCAAAGTAATAATATAATACATTCACCTTGTCGATCAACCTATTGACTCTTCTTCTCCTTCCTCTTCGCCTGGTCCTCCTTGTCCTCCTGCCATGCCACGACCACATACGCAATCAGAACTATATTAGCCACAAGGGCAGCCAGGCCGCCTGCAAACGTGGCGTTGCCTTGTGCTATCAGCATGTTGCTGCAGAAGGGCAGAGATAGAGACTCACCGCTGAATATGGTCTTGATGCTCAAGAAGTACGCGCCGAGCGGAGCGCAGATCATGGCGAATGTGAAGGCGAGGAGTTTGTAGATGGTTTCTCTTGGAAGTGTTAGTCCTGTCCTAGCTATATATATATTATGTATCATCAGACGTACGCTGGCACGGCGGGAGACGTGTCCGAGAGGGTATTGTCTGATGCATCTGGCTTTTCGCTCGACGGGCTGGAAAGGCGTCTGTTGGGATTGGAGTGGCGACCGGGCACGACCATTTCTCTTTTCTCCTTTTATGGATGGTTGTGTAGTAGTATGTGGATTGTATGTAGTTGTTGTCAATTGATGGGAAATAATCGATGATGCAAGCTGCAAATGTGGTGGAGCTGCGGGATGCGCTGATTGGCTGTATCTACTTCTAGTCTTCTAGACTCTAGTCACTCTAACAGTCTACACTCTACACTGTTACAGATAGAGTCTACAGGACTACTGAATGTGAGAGGGTATCATCAGAGTATACATAATCAGACTCCAGCTCGTCGTAAACGGGTACACGCGGCTTGTTTTATCATGTTTTGATTTTTTTGTTCGCAGAAATGATACCACAGAGACCCTCGTAGATAAATCCGAGATACCGTGCTTCTTCTGCCGTTTTGTCTACCTGCCTGCCTCCCTGCCAATCCAATCACCGTCTCATACCAAGCCACGGCATAGCAGCATCGTGGCCCAACACGGAACAACAGCGTTGTATATCGGTAGGAGCAAATAAAGATTCTTATTCTTTTTGGTGTCGAGAACCCGCCCTCATTACAGTAACTAGTAAACACTGAAGAAAAAAAAAACATGGAAGCACCCCGGCTTGCCGATTCGCTGGTTTAGATGTTCGATGGGTAAAGCATGATGCGGACGGTGGCACCGAAGGTCTGAGGAGGGAGGTTGTGTCGGAATTGCGCGCGGACGACGCCGGAGTTGCCTGTGCATGTCGATTAGAATTATACATCCTGAATCTGAATTATAGTTATAGGTGTATGGAGACTGGCGCACCGTGTGGCCGGGTCACCTTGCCCCAGATGACGCGGATTTTGGTGCCCTGGATCTCCTTCTTTCCCCGGTAGACGAAAGCGACCTTCTTGCCGAGGTAGAAGCTGCACAAACGAAGTCTTAGTAGCGGTTCTGCGTGTCCATCGCATTCTCATGTCGACTCACCTCGCGGCGTTCACATCGTCAACACCCTCGATCTTGATCAGGCTTGTGTTCGGGTTGGTGTTGCGCTTTCCACGCTGGTAGCTCAGGTGGCGGCCCCTGGGGAAGTCAATATCGATCTATGTACATACAGGCAATGCGAATCGTATAGACGGGCAGCTTACTTGACATAGACTGCGAATTGTTAGCCATCACCACCACTAGCATATCAAAACTTGACACGAATGGAGAACTCACGTCTGTGACCGTGTTCCGAAGGCATCTTGACGGACTATTTATCTCTGAGCAGCCGGGACAAACAAGAAAGGAAGTCGAGATCGAGAAGGCAACGCTGTCGAATTCGTGGTTTGTCGTCTGTCGTCGTCGTCGTCGGTCGTCGCTTCGGTAAAACCTCGAACGCACACAAGAAGGAAGGAGCAGAACTTAGAAGTCGCGCTAGTGCCCGATCCGGCTAGCCCTAGCGAGGGCTAGCCGAGACCACGTGACTCTGCACCATAGCCTTACCCTTTTCGGCGACCGACGGCAGCTAGCCGGATTAGGAATGGAGCGTTTCTACTTTCTGCCCGCCGGAGATGCGGATTAATCATTACTCCGTACATTCTCCGGATATAACTACGGAGTACAGAGTACGTGACTAACTGCACCTTCTGGAAGCTCTGTCTGATTAATGCGCTGAGTAATCTGCTGAACGTAACTTAGTGATGTATTTTAATCGGTATCCATGCTTATCAACTTGCTTCTAGTACTAAGTACGCCACGTTGGCTGTATTCTATCGTGACATCAGATTCCTCCCCATCGGGGTTTCGGTGACGTGTAGCTCTCTGTAACAATGTGTATCTCTCGAAGAACTAGAAATATTCCCTTATTGCAGGCAATTACCTGCAGACTGGCGTAGTATGATATAGTATAATATAGTATAATATATCCAATGTAAACTGTAGATGATGTTGGTGGTGAATATCATATGCCCCGCCAGTAGCGCAAGTGAAGCTGCTTGTAACGAAGCTGTCACGAAGTCGTAACGAAGCAAGTGCAACTGGCTGTAACCCGCTGTAACTGTGTAATTACAATACGCATATTTAATACAGACTGCTCCTTCCTGTCTTGTTGCGTCTCCGCCGGAAGTTGCTGGATCAGCAAAATCCCATCTCGACCCTCCGCGCTTTAAACTGTTCTTCTCTCTCTCCTTCTCTCATCCTTTCTCTTCCCTCGTCCATATACTCCCCCTTTGCACCATGTCGAACACTCTCATCCAGCCCGAGCACGGCCAATCCGCTGGGTAAGTTTAGTTGTGTGGCGCTTACATCACCTACCTATCCTACGCTGCACCACCAGGCGGGGGATCCCCCCGCCGCCGTTCCAGCCTGTCGCATATCTTCATTTCTCTTCATTTATCAATCAATTCATCTTCTTCTCGCCGCTCTCTGAATTCTGTTTCTGCAGCTCTGCATTGACCAGTACCCTCCGCGGACGCTAACATGACGTCTCCAAGCAGCTCCGTGGAACTAAAGGACGACACCGTCATTGTCGTTCTGGGTGCCTCTGGCGACCTGGCCAAGAAGAAAACAGTATTCATCTTCTATCGTCTTATTTTTAAAGCTGTATACTAACCGTCTAAACACAGTTCCCTGCCTTGTTCGGCCTGGTACGTAGACCTGAGCGACCTCTCCAGCCGCATCGCTGACTTTACCCCAGTACCGGAACAAATTCCTCCCCAAGGACATTAAGATCGTGGGATATGCCCGCACAAAGATGGACCACGCAGAGTACCTGCGGCGAGTCAAGTCATACATCAAGGTGCCCACCAAGGAAATCGAAGAGCAGCTCGAGGGCTTCTTGAAGATCTGCACATATATCTCCGGCCAGTATGACCAGGACGACTCCTTCATCAACCTCAACAAGCACCTGGAAGAGATCGAGAAAGGCCAGAAGGAACAAAACCGCATCTTCTACATGGCCCTCCCGCCAAGCGTCTTCATCACCGTCTCCGAGCAGCTGAAGAAAAATGTCTACCCAAAGAACGGCATTGCACGAATTATTGTCAGCCAACCTTTCCCCTTGCCATCATTTACAAGATGTTATGTTATTGTCTAACTCGTAGCAGGTCGAGAAACCCTTCGGCAAGGATCTCCAGAGCTCTCGCAATCTGCAAAGCGCCTTGGAGCCCAACTGGAAGGAGGAGGAAATCTTCCGCATTGATCATTATCTGGGCAAGGAGATGGTTAAGAATATCCTCATTCTTCGGTTCGGTAACGAGTTCTTCGGCGCTACCTGGAACCGTCACCACATTGATAATGTTCAGGTAAATGGCCCTTCTTTCCTCGCCTGTCATGTTAATCCTGCTGATTCTGTGTAGATTACATTTAAAGAGCCCTTTGGCACGGAAGGCCGGGGCGGTTATTTTGACGAGTTTGGCATTATTCGTGATGTCATGCAGAACCGTATGTGCTAGTGTCCACTGATCAGTCGTTCATGCTGACCCTCGCTAGATCTTCTCCAGGTTTTGACCTTGCTTGCCATGGAGCGTCCAATTTCCTTCTCTGCTGAAGATATCCGTGACGAAAAAGTGCGCGTCTTGAGAGGAATCGACCCCATCGAGCCCAAGAATGTCATCATTGGTCAGTATGGTCGGTCGCTGGATGGCAGCAAGCCTGCATATAAGGAAGACGATACCGTCCCGAAGGACTCGCGTTGTGCCACATTCTGCGCTATGGTCGCCTTTATCAAGAACGAGCGATGGGATGGCGTTCCATTTATCTTGAAGGCCGGAAAGGGTGAGCTTCGTCGTTATCCTATTTGCCGCGCGAAACTGACACACTGCAGCCCTCAACGAGCAAAAGACCGAAGTCCGTATCCAATTCAAGGACGTCACTTCCGGCATCTTCAAGGACATCCCGCGAAATGAGCTTGTCATCCGAGTGCAGCCCAACGAGTCCGTCTACATCAAGATGAACTCCAAGCTGCCCGGTCTTTCTATGCAGACTGTAGTGACCGAGCTGGACCTCACCTACCGCCGCCGCTTCTCGGATCTGAAGATCCCCGAAGCCTACGAGTCGCTTATCCTGGATGCGTTGAAGGGAGACCACTCCAACTTTGTCCGTGATGACGAGCTCGACGCGAGCTGGAAGATCTTCTCCCCTCTGCTGCACTACCTTGACGACAACAAAGAGATCATCCCGATGGAGTATCCATATGGTACGTTTTGTGCAGCGCGATTATTGTATCCTTTTCTAACAAGCAGCAGGCTCTCGAGGACCCGCAGTTCTGGACGACTTCACCTCATCATTTGGATATAAATTCAGCGATGCTGCAGGCTATCAATGGCCCCTTCACTCCGCAGCCCCGAACCGGTTGTAGATGATGGGTGTTATGGGAAATGAAGATATACGTTGTTTGAATGAATTGAAATAAATAAAGAGGGGATCCCGTTTTCCTAACTTGTATGATGTTGTCGTATCCCTCGTTGATGAGTAGAAATGAACAGTCCAGTTCTGTCTAAGATTTATATCTATATATCCATAGTACCTAAGTATCCTAGCTATTTCGCTCTTTGGCCAACAGTATATCAGAAGAAATTCCATCCTATGCTAATTTCTAATTTCTGGGCCGCGTTCAGCACAGACCCTTTCAACTTTCCTCACCTCAATTACTGCCCCAAGTACATACATCCATACATACACACACTTCTCATTCGACGATCGTTATATAACTCTGCGTCTGCCATAATTGACTATCGACTATATTATTATTATTATTATTTCGAATACATAGGTACAGCTCGCATTAAACTCGGCGCATCCGCATCCGCTTGTTTGCGCGTTCTCCTTCCGTCTGCTCCGAGCGAGTTCTCTACTGCAATTGCATACTCGTCGTATTGATTAATGGAATAGCGAGGCGTGGTTTATGATTCGCGTCATTTGGCCAGGAACATTGATACCTACGATACGAGCTAGGACGATCCTTCAGGAACGCAAGTCGGGCATTCGGCATTCGGCATTCGAGCAACCTGAAATATACCTCGCTAGATGCGATAGACGGTCAAGGGATGAGAGATGAGAGCCGCATCATGGACCGGTACACCTTCGATCAAGGGCAAGTCGGAGGCGACGAGGATGGCGCTTTTGACGTTCAGTCTGACGGGCGTGTCGTACGTGACCATCGACCATTGAACGGGGGGAGCGTTACTAATGCGCAGTTATTTTAAAAGGTTTACATGGGGTGTTGAAATGTCCTGTATGGATGCTTCCTCCCCTAATTCTTATATTTCTTTTACTAGTCTAATCTAACAGTCACTTGTGTAGATTGCACCCCGTATCTCCTCCAACTCGGCCTCACCAAATCCCGCACTTCGCTCGTCTGGATCGCTGGCCCGCTGTCCGGCCTCATCATCCACCCCCTGATCGGAGTCATTGCGGACCGCTCGCGGTCGAGATGGGGCAGACGGCGTCCGTTTATGCTTGGCGGAGCGTTGATAGTTGCTTTTTGTTTGTTGTTGCTGGGCTGGACGTCCGAGGTGGTTGGGTTGTTTGTGCATGATATTGAAAAAGTAGGCCCGTTTTCCTTTTTTTCTACTTTCTGGAAAGACGAATGAGTGGAGTCTGTCTGACTGGGAATTTAGAAAAGGAATTATACTATTGCCGTTGCGGTTTTGGCTATTTATGGGGTTGATTTTGCTATTAATGCTGGTGAGTTGGTCATTGGTCATTATGGCTTTCTTTTTTGCTGCTGTATGTACGTATTGACGATCTTCTAGCCCAGGCGTGTTGTCGCAGTTTGATTGTCGACACGCTTCCTATCTCCCAGCAGCAGCTGGGTTCGGCGTGGGGTGAGTTTGCTCATCTGGACACTCGAATGTGGAAATTCGAATGCTTGGAAATTGGGCTAATAAATTCACATTTAGCAACCCGAATGCAGGCAATCGGCTCCCTGATAGCCTACATCGTGGGCTCGGTGGATATGGTGACTACATTTGGCACCAGATTCGGCGATACCCAGTTCAAACAGATGACAATGGTGGCCGCTGTTTTCCTAGTTGCCGCTGTCTTGGTTACCTCGTACAGCGTTAAGGAGAGAGTCCTGATAGCAGCGAGGTGCGTGATATTATTGCTTGATGGCTTCATTCATGACTGAGCATGTCTAATCTGCGTTTTCAGAGGAGCGGATGAGAAGAATGGCTTTTTCCAGGTCATATCCCAACTGTACAGAACTACAATGGATCTCCCGCCACGGATTCAAGCCGTCTGTTGGGTGCAATTCTGGGCGTGGATAGGTATGTTGTGAACTCCTCGCAGTGCCAAGTTTGGAGGCCTGTCTAAGTTGTGTGTACTGTATAGGCTGGTTTCCGTTCCTCTTCTACAGCACAACCTGGGTCGGAGAGACATATTTTCGCTATGAAAACCCCGGGTCAGCGGCCAAATCTTCCGACACGCTCGGCGACGTCGGCCGGTTAGGCAGTTTGTCACTTGTGATTTTCTCTTCTGTCACATTCCTAAGCTCCGTTCTAATCCCCTTCGGCGTCCGCTCGCCCGATGGCAATTCCAAGAGAGCCAACTTCACATCACGGCCCCCGCCGCGAATGGCTGCGCTCTTGCGTCGATTCAAGAAAATCAGACCCAATCTGCAGACTGCATGGTTTCTTTCCCATCTCGTCTTCGCCGGAACCATGATATTCGCACCCATGGCCCGGTCTCTGAAATTTGCGACTTTCCTGGTCTCAGTCTGTGGCATTCCCTGGGCTATTTCAGGCTGGGCCCCGTTCGCCTTCATGGGGGTTGAAATCAATAAATTAGCCCTTGAACCGCCCTCGACCCCCCGCCCAACAGCTACAATGATCACGTCAACCACTTTCCGTACACATGGCTACCGGCCCATAGACAGCGTCGAGCGCGACGTTGAAATGGACGTGTTGCGTCTGAACCACCGCACCGGCGACGACGACAGCGATGACGAGTCCTCTGCTGGAGCAGGAGGACCAGCAGGAGCAAGTAGTAGTAGTACAACAAGCGATATCGCGTCGACCGGTGAGCTAGCCGGCATCTATCTTGGCGTTTTGAATGTGTACACCACTCTGCCCCAATTCGTCGGTACGTTTATCAGTTGGATTGTCTTTAGCATCCTCGAACCGGCAGACGAACCGTCTTCTTCATCTACTTCTTCGCCGGAAAATGACCCCCCCGTCCAAGAAAGTAGAGATGGGACATGGATGAATCTGGATTCTGAGGGGCCCAATGCTATTGCTGTGTGTTTGTTTATTGGTGCTCTGAGCGCGTTGGTTGCTGCTGAAGCTACCAGGCGGTTTAGGGCTGTGACTTCTGTGCGGCAGTTACCGATTCATGATTGATTTTTTTTTCTTTCTTTCTCTTTCTCTTTCTCTTTCTGTTGATGATGACATTATATGAGAAGTTGTGGAGATCTATTTCCTTTCGTTTTTCTTTCTGGGGTACATATCATACCATATGCATATGAGCAAGGCGCTTTTCTTTTGATACCCTGTTTGTTGTTGTGCCTAGCTAAAAGTACCTTGATATTGAACATATAATATATGTAATATTGCATTTGGAGGTGTTTTGATGTCCATACATTTGAAGCTTATCTTAATGGTCAACAACATGTACTTACCTAGGTAGGTAAGGTCTGATACCTAGGGATGGATGGGGATAGCCATAGCCCTAAATCATGTAGAGTACCAATTTATATCTAAATCCTAGGGATGAACATGTTCTGCTTTATCAAAGTCATATAGAAGATTCACAAATGTAGGCTTTGCTGCATTGTTGTTCATTGTTGACGTCAGTCTCTTACTTTCATGCACGCGTCGTTAAAAACTGAGGTCTCTCCTCAGTCTCTTATCAATCTCTCTCGTCAGTCACCTCGCTTACTCCTGATACGTTTACTGTTTACTGTTTCACGGAAGCCAATTCTCCCTCTGGCCAGGCCTTCGCCAACACCATGCAATCACCAGAGTCCATCTCCCCTGGTCCTAGAGGCCAGCTGACTCTGGGACCTTGTCGTTTTGAGGGCATCTTCGAATGTCCCTGTCCTGAGGGGTCAGTCTTTGAGTTCATCAAGGACATCAGGCCCGACACACCCTGTAACCGTTGTGGACACGCCTTATCTCTGCATAGAGACCACACCAATGGCGAGGCTGCTCCTATCAGACACGTTCGTCTGAAGGTAGAGGAGCCCATGAGCGACTACCAGCCCGTCCATGCCCATCCCTATCATCATGGCTCAGCTTCTGTCCAACAGCCCCCGCTAGGACCGTCGCCAGCAGCCCCAATAATCCCAGAATTCATACAGCAAGCAGCCAGGGAGCCCCAGCCAATTGTGATCTGTGAGCGACAGCAGACTGTTTCAGAGATTCTGCCTGTTCTTGACAAGTACGGATCTGTGTTTATCTGGGGCATGCCACGCTCAGGAAAGACCACACTGGCCACTCTACTCTACCAACACCTTTGCAAAAAGGGAGAGAAAGTTGTCTTTATCGAAGCTTGGCCTGAGGTGCGCAAGAAGCCTGAAGAAATCCTCTTTGAGCACGCTCGTCTCAAGTACCCTGACATCACGGGCGAGGAGATCTCAACTCAGGACTTTGTCTTCCTCGTTGACGAAGCTCAGGAAACTCTCACCAAGCAGAAATCAGCCTGGAACGCGCTCATCAACGTCACCAACGGCAGTAGCAGCAGAAGGTCCCAGTTTGTGTTTCTTCAGCAACCAGGGCATGTTCGCTGAATACAATAATGTCTTTGCAACTATGCCGGAGATCTCGTATTTGAAAACGCACGGAAATGGGAATGGTGGCGCTAGTCTTTTCTTTACAGCGTCTGAATTTGAGGGTTTTCTCGCTCAGTGTGGCTCGACGCTTAGCAAGGAGGCTGCAGAGCATGTGTTTGGTTGACTGCTGGCCATCCGTTGCTCACCCAGTTGGTCCTTGAATACGTTGATATGGTATGTGTGTCCCTAACTGTATATATATATACACACATATATAGTTGATACTAACACGCTCAATCCAGAGTTACAACCGCGTACCAGCGTCCACCCTTCAAAACTTCAATTCTTCCCCTTCTGCCGCAGCAGCAGCAGCAGCAGCACCGGCCCACCCCATCTCTCAAGCCGAGACCATGGTCATCCTGCACAGTGACGACCATCTGTTCACCTACCTAGGCGACCACATGTATCCCGGCACATTCGCCAGAGAAAACACCGTTGCAATTGGCGTGTTCAGGAAACTACTCAGTTCGCCCGACGGAAAGATATTCCGGAACTCGAAATACAAGACTATCGGGAAATTCTTCGTGAATGGTCTGATTTGCCATGAAATCGACGAGAATGAAGATGATGTTTTCAGGCTTCCGTCGCCGTTGCATGCTAGGTATGTGCTTCGTCTGTTTTTTGGTGTAGTTTGATGAAGGAGTGTGACTGATGTGTGTATGTCTTTGGGAGGGTAGGTGGGCGCAGTGGTTTCATAAGATTGTGCCTGGTGTTTATGCTGGGGAGTTGACGCCTTGAGCATTCTGTACATGGCGTGGCATGGGATGGCATTGCTCATGGGGTATGATATGTGGATTTGGGTCTTTGGTGAGCTGTACGAGACGGCTACAGTAATTATTGATAGGTTCTGTTTGAGTAGGAGAGAACATGCGCGGAGTGTTGGATTAGGTGGCGTGTCCTGGTGTTTTTGGGTTTGTATGCAAGAAAAAGCAAATCATCACTCTGTTTGGAAATTCTCTTCTGATACATACGCGTATTGTCGCTTGAGTAGTTATTGAAATCCAAAACTGTGTGTTGAATCTTTAAGCATTTATATATGTACATGTATATGTAGAGCTCCGGCATCTTGATCTATACTATGGTCTATCCAGGTAATTTCCATAGTACGGTGGGGCTGCAGGGGGTGGCCTACCTATCAATCTCAATTATTCTGCCGTTCTCTAAAACGCCTAATTAGCTAGTAAGGAATATTTCCTCCATTCGCAGCTATTACTGCCTGACAACGAGCCTGCATACTATCAATAAGCTGAATAAGGAAGCTCTCAGGAACTGCGTCCCATGCAGCCCGAACTACCTCTCGGAGCTGATCATAGGATAATTCTTCATCGTCCGGATATCTATCTTGAATCCAATCCTTCATCCAGTCCCAGGACCATATCGTCTCAATTGGATTGAGATCAGGTGAAAAGGCAGGCCAAAATATGGGATATATGCCTCGAGAATGAAGTTCTTCTTTTGTAAAAGAACTTGAATGCCCTGGGGCCCCATCCTGCATTAACTGTAGATGTAAACCCTCCTGTCGCATTAACCGAAGATAGATATGGCATGCGACGATTCCTCTTGGATGAAGATATCCATTCAATGATCTCATCCATTTGAGTTTCAGAGAGCTTAGGTGCAGCCCCACGTGCCTTTTTAGGAGTAACCTGACCAAACTGACACGCATATTGAACCTGATTTCGTGTAATATTGAGTTGTTTCGCTATTTGTTCATAGGTAAATCCTGCTTCTCTCAAGGTTTGAACACGAATGCGATCGTCTCGGGTTAAGCGTGCGCTATACTGCTTTGGTGAGGCAGATTCGTTTGCGGACTCGTTCGTAGACATATTTGAAGGCTCTGTTGTAGTCTCATTCGTAGGCTCAGACATTGTGGCAGGCGCTATGCGGTGTGGTAAGGAATATGTGTTAGCATCTATAGACTCTTACACCTCCTGTAGTGGACGGATAACCGATACAGGAAGGCGGTGGGCGTACCCCTGTAGCCCCACCGTACTATGGAAATTACCTGGGTAGACCGTAGTAGCCTAATCAGCTAGGCGGCCTGGTTCTTGAGGCCTAAGGCTCACAACATATATTTTAGCGCTAGATGCAGTAGTCGGAGCTTACTGAGATACATAGCTCTTTGCTATGAAACAGATTATCATTATATCCAGATTTATAGCATTATATGCACTCGGGCATTTCAATCTTTCAATCTACTGAGAACGGAGGCCATCCATGGCAGAAGCCTTCGCCATCATAACAGGCTTCTTTATTTCGGATCGAAAGTCGTTAATATCCAATCTTGTTGCCTTTTTCAACCAGTCCCAGTTGAGGACCCAACTGACCCATTTATTATAGACTGAAAGGGCAGTCTCCACGCGTTCGGTATTTTTGGTCTGTGGCCCATTCTCTCTTTCCAAAAATGGAAGCTGGGCAACGCGAATAATTGAGTAGCGAGAGTCAGGTTCGGGGTGTATTTTTTCGAGTCCTCCTCTCATTTCCTCGAGTTTATTCACAGAAAAAGATGAAGGAATATAGTTCAAGTACTTGTCTTTCTCTTTTGACGAGGTGAGAGGAAAGACATCTGCTTTCAATTTTTGAAGTAAGCTGGTATAAAACGAGCTTTCTAGAATTGGCGCTTTGATCGAGACTGTTGATTCTCCCTTCACGAAGGTCGCATCCATGTAATAATGTGCAAATTTGGTGAGCTTAGTGATTATTTGGCTGTTGTAGGCGTCAACCGCCGGTGCTAACCGCAAGGCTGGTTTTTCAATTGAGGCCTTTTCTGACAAAAGATTGGTTGTTCCTACATAGGGCGGTGGCACAGGCATGCCTTGCTGTATGGACTTCTATTACGGCCCACGCAAAGGACATTTGAGAGTAGCTCTTTTTGAGAATCTTTAAATAGGCCAGAATTCAGCATTTACATCAAGCTCCACAACAAGGGGCAGGGGTGTATTGCTAACAAACCTGGCTATATGTTACGTTCCCTTGCCCCAAGCTCTCGCAGATGTGGCTCAGCGCTTGGAGAACTCGCTGATCGCGATCTGGAAAGTATTTTGGACTAGCCATTAAAACTCGTAAAGTTAGGCACTGGATATCGAAAATCGTATTTTCATGCCTTCGATAGTTGCTACCGCCGACACCTGGGACAAGTTGGGATGGACAGTTTGGGCATTGACGTATGATCGGTGGGCAAGAAACGACAAGGCTTGATTATATGACTCCCCTCCTGAATTTAATCTTTCCAGCGACATCCATATCTGACGCTTGTAGCTGGGATCCATCTCCCCCTTTATTCGCGTCAATAGGCATTATGGGCTTTGGAAACGCAGACACCAACCCCAAGCCTCATAGAGTTGAGAAGCTCTGATGAGAGCCAGTGATCAGAATTCATATATAATGATGCAAGGATACACACATTGGTCCATACTTCAGGATACGCATGATCCTGCCGGGCTGAACCGATGAGACTTTGGGCTAAGTTCTTTAACTGAGACACTGACAATATCTTGACCAGTACAATTGAATAGTAGCTCCTATAATACTCTGCGATTAGAAATTGAATTGTGTAAAAAGAATTAGTCTCTTTATGTGGGCAACAAGCTGTCTGTATATTGCCTCATGGATTCGAAAGTAATCTCTACGCGCTTTTCCATTTACACTGTCCTCACATAGAGCTGCTAGTTGAAAAACTCAACCTTCAACCGTAAAGATCTCATGAGCCCCAGAATCAGTTTCAACACTAACCATGCGTTACAACACGAACTCGGCGGCATGGCAATTACAAGTAAACCAACAATGCCTCCGAGGCAGCAATGGTGAGCGTCACCTCGCCACTGGACACGGTCGAACTTTCATACTTCAAAACACCGATGGATGAGCAGTCGACATTGGAGAAATACTGGCCTGGATGAAGAAGAAGATCAGCCAAAAACTTGCACTATGTGACTGGGAAGTTCGTGGAAAATCGCCTACCTCCAATGGTAGGATAAGTCCCAGTGCCGTTGGTGGTTACATTACTCGACGCAGCCGTCATCCGCAGAGCCTTGACTTTGGAAGACAAGAGGCCGCCGAGGGTGATACCAATGTTAGCCCGCTCGCCGCTGCCGGAATAATAGTCGGTGTTTAGAAGCACAGCCTTTGTTGGCCGTTCTTGGCGATAAATCACATACTGGGCGTACGAGCTGTTTCCAGAGTCCAGTTCGACAATGTGATCTCCGCCGCTGAGTGCGAGGGCCGCAAAATATCCGCCGTAGAAAGGGGCATTGATCTGGTTGTCGGACCACCAGTTGAAAAGAGCTGCAAAGAAAGGCGCGCGAGATTAGCTCCTCCTTCTCTCTTCATAGCTGTCGGTCGTGGTTCATTGAAACCCGTTCCCTAGACAGAGACGTGGGACAATAAATCTGCACCTTGATTGATGGTTCCCTGATGGAAAAACAATCGTTTGATCCCTAGTGTCACTGAGTGCAAGGATTTATCTAAAGTCTGCAAGGCAGCCCCAAAGGTTGCATCCATGTCCACGTCGTATGGGTGGAAGTTCGTTTCCCCTGCATGACACAACGGCCAGCATCAGTCAGTGAATGTCTCCTTACCAGCCATCAACGGAGAAAGAGGATATTGGGTACCAAGAATGAAAGACCGATTGACCGACGCAGCGGTGGCCACTCTATCGGCGAAAACGGCCAAATCCGAGACCGTTTTGGCATGATTCATTTCCGTCGCCAGGGTATTGTTCCCCGGCGGAGCGGCATATAAATGGCCAACGTAGACCCGAACTGCGGCTTTGACGGTGTCATTATAGGCCGTGTCAATGAGGTAGTCAGTATTTGGCCATCGGGGTTATTGGCGTAGGCGACTGCGTAGGAACCTGCAGTGAGGATGGGAAGGGGCGATTGCCACACATCAATAAAGCCTTGCGCCCAGTCGGCAGCATCTGCTCCCTCTTGGCTTGCATTCCATGGACTGACAGCATCAGGTTTGTCTTGCCAGAGGTAAACTAAAGAGGGTTGAGAGTTAGATTGAGTTATCATATATGGATGTGCCTAGGGAATGCTGTGAGGGCTTCCGTACCATCCGGCTCATTCCCCAGCTCGATAGCCCACAGGTGGCTGAGTACCCGTTCCTTCGCATCGACGACAGAAAGATAGGTGTTAGTCCGATTATCGTCCCCCCGGTTGAATCCTTGGGAGATTAGTGAGAGCACAGTGTAAGTGCGAGCAGGACGGTCACTTACCAAGCATTGTTTCACCCCCATATACATCTATTAATAGCAGTCAGCCTCGCGGATAGATTGAAAGTGTCGGTTTACTCCGGTCCCGTATCACGAAGCATAGGATTGGGAGAAGGGCGGTCCGACTGCCCTATGTGGTGAGCCTGATCAATATAGTAAAATTGATTCCTAATTGATGACTATTCCCCAAAACCGTAGGGGCTTGGGGTGAGAAAGGGGCTATATACAAGGTTGCCACGTACGCGCTAGGGGTATAGTATCCCCGTTCCATACGCTGCGCGTACGTAAGCGTACGTGTACGTCGGATTGGTGCGGAAGCACCGATTCGTGAGATTGATATTCCGACAGAAAGAAAGAAAGAAACTATAACTCACTGATCAAATCCCAGAATCTGGGCCCGTATGTCAAGGTATCGGGGGCATCCAGCGGGCTTGCCACAGTATATGATACATAGCCGTCAAAGCTCGGGTCGTAGGTCGCGCGGTCCTGGGTTGTACCTCCGATACGGATGGGCATTTTCCCACCATATATATCAGTGAAGCGAGAGATACATTGCATGGGCGGGGTAATGTTGGTCATGTAGGATGGCCACATGAAAAATTCCATCCTATGAAGGCAATCGAGAGTTAGTAATAAGCGCAATTCAGAGGCATTCTGCACTTACGACACTCCCACAGGAGCGTAATCCAACGGTGTTGCATCGCAGGGAACCCTGCTGGGCACACTATATTGCAGCGTGGATGCCTTGGTTGTCAAAGACAGACCTTCGAGCAGTATGACAACGGGCATGGATGGACGCAGCATTGTTGCTGCTCGGCGATATATGTATCCTTCTACGTGTGCTGCGCTCTGGGAGGATTTGGTCGGATCAATGTTGTCTTAGATGGCGTCGGCTACGGTTTATATGTTGAAGTGCTTCCTAGGAAAGGCAGCCCATGACTGGCTGCCAAGGATGGATCTTCTTTTTGCAGCTGTTCGCATGAAGGTCTGAAATGCGGAGTGAGCGTTGTTTCTCTTTCCGGGGTACCTAGGTACTCGGTCCAACATTCACCGATCTGACGGATGCTGTTTCGCCGAGAAAAGAAACAGAGGTAAAGCCAATTTTGGCGAATGACGAAAGGAGGAACTTGAAGACCTGAACTTCGTTCATTCTCATCCCAAACTCCCTAGCGAGAGTAGCGTACTATTGCTGATTGAATCATCGATTGAAACAAGGTGGATACCATTTATTCGGATTAAGAGGAAGAGGAATAACAGGTGGATTTACTTTCTGAAAGGAGCCTAGATGGAGAATTCATTACCCCCATGGGTGCTACTATGACTGACAGATGACAGGCGGAACACTTCATAAAATCATCCTCTGACAGAAGCAGAACAGTTCTTGAAAGACTTAAATGAAAGGGATTACGAAACAATGGGAGCGGTATAGCAGAGTCCACGAGTAACATGGGGACATAACTGGTGCAACTTGCAAGCCTATGACAGTAAGAAAGGCCAAAGACGCTATTGAAGAGTCCACGTCCCCCCCTCGAGCCCAGAGGCTGTTCCGTCAACCATACCCGGCAACCCGAAGAGGAAACCAAGACGCCTGTGGCTCCAGGCAACCGAACAGTACCGGATGTCTCTTTTGGAGTGGTGAAGGCGAACGATTTGTATACGCCGTCCCTCTCGCTGCGCTGGAAAGTCACAGAGAAGCTACCGAGAAGGGTAATGTATCCAGCATCCACTGAGGTGAGATTTCCCGGCTGAGGAGCAATGACCCAAGTCGCACCGCCGCCCTCGATAACTTGTATTCCTGCGGCATAGAAGACCAACGCAGATGTGGGACCAGTTGACCAGCCATGGGCGAGAGAGACGCGGGCATAGTTGGTGTAAGGAGCATAATGCAAGCTTCCATCGGTCGAGAAGCCCTCGATGAAGGAAGAACTGGTCATCCGTGGATCCTGGAGCATAAACCCCCATTGCCTCCGGATCAAGTCCAAAGCCGTGCTCCCTTGTCCAGCGAGATAGTGCGCCTGCAACTCAAAGCCGCCGATGAAAGGAGAGATTGTGGAAGATCCAGCTTCTGGGGCCGGAGCACCAAATGGACCCCAGCGAGAACGCAACTCGGAAGATATGCGCGCTCTCTGTGACTGGGATTGCGTCAGATTTGCCTTGACAGCCCATGAATTGCCATCTTGAGGATACAATGTTGCTGTTTCATTGTCGCGATAGAGGCCCGACGTCTCATCCCATAGCAGAGCATTTGCAGCAACTTTAAGATTTTCCGCGCGAGTAGTCCAGTTTGCAAGCGAGGCTGAATCTTGAACCACGGCCGCCAGATGAATGCCTTGTTGAAGGACAAAATACAGCATGGCGTTTGCTTCGATATTCTATAAAAGGTAGTCCCCGTTAACTGGTGGTTTGCGAGTACAATAAATTTTTGGAATCACTCACATGGCCGCCCATACCACTTCAAAGCCAGTCGGAGCTGGCACTGGGCGATACATTAGCTAGACTCGTGTCATCCACACTCCCACATGCCCAATTGATGCCTTTTTGCAGTTGGGTCCAGTACGAGACGAGCCAAGCGTGGTCTGCGGAATAACAGTAGTAATTCGCTGCATTAATCAACGTGTGCAGGTGATACATAAAACTCTCCTGGTCTGGGAAAGGAAGCGAGGCGTACGGAAGTCTCCCATCGGCCGTCTGTAGTGCAAGAAGCGCCTCCAGAGAGTTTCGAATACTAGGCAGATCATAGGTGCTCACTATAGCCGTCTCTAGTGAGATGGACATGTCGCCGGCCCAGACCAAGCGGTCTCTTTTTTGCCTCCATCTGTCAGAGCAGTGGTGCCGTTTGTGATTGTGTAGTTGCTGTACCAATCGTCATACATTGATGGCGCAGCTGGGGGCCATGTAACCAACACGGTCAGAGCGTTCCCATACTTTGGATCAATGGTAGCGAGTTGCACGGTATAGGCACCAGCGTACCAGATCCGGTTGATCAGCTCGTAATTACAATGGAAGTAGCCGGTATAGCCCTGCAGGTCCTGAGTGGGCGCCGCCGTATAGGTGACTGACACTGACCGAAGAGTGACACTGGCGGTGCTGTTGCTCACAAGGGTAAGATAACGGAATCCGCCACGTCCCTGGGCTGGCACGGAAGTGTAATTTGCTTCAGCAGTACCCACAGTAAACCAGAGGGTTGCGTCGAGGCCCGAATCGGCTGTCGTGTCGCTGGAGAGGTTGCTTATCCACAGAGAAGACTCCGTGAAGGTGATGCCCAGCTGAGCGTCGGTCGAGAGCGCAGACTCGACTTCGAGAGTCACGATACCTGCGATATCCTTGTGGAAATCATAGGTCACAGACGCGTTTCCATAGAAAGTCGTGGTTGAATCCGTGGAATCACATAGATTTTGCGGATTTTTAACCCAGCCAAAGGACTGGTAGACTGTCGCTGGGATGAGAGTGCGAGTTGAAGGCGCGAGGATATAGTTGGAGTATGCCACAGCTACTGCCTGGTGAGCCAGGAGCAGCGAAGCTCCAAGAAGAGACACGAAAGAGCTGTACATGTCTACGATGCCTCTCTCTCTCCCTTTTGGGATGGTGACGTCGACAGCTTTGGGCTCAGAATACTTGTTCTTTCATGCGAGGTTTTACTTGTTATACTGCATGTAATAGGCCCCCTCTCAAAACATTCCATCACATGCACCGATTGGCACAAAAAAGGTTGCCCACTGGCTCCTCCCTCCATCATTAACCCAAGCAGTGTTGTAGCTCGGTTACGCTAGGATGAATATGGAGTATAGGCAAATAACAAGAACTAAGAGCTAGGAAATGTCGATGTATTGTTGCACACTTTCTAATACAAGAATTGTAGGGAATGTTGACCTCTTTTATATCTGAGGTTCTGTACAAACTAAATCATGAGATGACGTCTAGTAGAACTTTCTAGACATAGGCATGTAGAGCTGATTGGATCTGCCTACATCTCTTCAGTATGTGAGTCCAATTCTCGAAATTTCTTCATGTTAGTATTGTGACAGATTCTTTGACTCATTCCCAATTAGGAATAGCGTATTACGTTCCAACAAGCAGAAATATCCACCTGGCACGACGACCAGCAGACCAGGGCATTTCCAGCTATGTCCGGGCTATATTCCACCGAGATGAGTGTGGGGAAGTGTAAGCTGCAGAATCTGGAGAATCTGCAAATGTCGACGATTTGGCGTTGGAAAGCTCGTACTCAACGGGGGATGTTACGGCTTAAATAAACGGAGGAGGCTTTCTCCGCCCATGCTTAGGCCACTTTCCTCTCCACATAGATCCACCCTTCGGCATGTGAATTACCAGGGTCGATAGACATATCCGGGGATCTGTGGACGAATTTCCTGGAGAGACAACAAAGATGACTGACTGTCTACATATATATTCCGTAGTCTCTCATTGCCAGGGCTACCTTATGTACAACCTCTATCGCTTACCTTCGATCTTGAACTTCCCCCCAACTCCTTCGCCCGAGTACTTGCAGTCTCACGCTCCAGCAGTCCTAGATGCCACAGATGGTTTCGCACAAGACTCTTTCTCACCCGGCTGTCGGTGTTGCTATGCCGGAAAGCAAGCTGGACACCAGGCACTGGTGGCGGCACCGCAACCTTCGCACCCTCAACCTGCTACTGTTGATTCCACTGCTATCGATTTTTTCTCAAGGGTAAATATGTACATTTATTCCCAACACGCAAAAGCAAGGGCTGATCTTTGTGATGATACGATAGCTTCGATGGATCCATGATGAACGGTCTCCAGTCAGTCTCACATTGGCAAAGCTACTTTGGAACACCCAAAGGCGCAACTCTCGGCTTCTTCAATCCAGCATATCCTCTCGGCGGCATCGCCGGCGTTTTTTTCATCTCCCCTATCGCTGATGGGCTGGGCGACGTGTCGGCTTGGCGACAGGAGCCGCGTTGTGCTGCCTTGGTGCTGCCCTTCAGGAGGCGCCATCAATATCGCCATGTTCGTCATTTCGCGTGTGATCATCGGCGCAGGCAGTGTCGTCGTAGCGGGCGTGGGAGCTCCATATATCACGGAGATTGCCCATCCTGCACAACGCAGCACAGCAACCGCACTGTTCCTTACATTCTACCCCGTGGGCTCCATTGTGGCTGGCTGGTGCACATTTGGAACCTTCCGCATCAATGGTACGGCATCGTGGAGGATTCCGTCCGCTCTGCAAGGGTTCCCATCTGTCATCCAGCTGCTGTTCGTATGGTTCGTTCCGGAATCTCCCCGTTGGCTCATCAGCAAGGGGCGCAACGAGGAAGCATTGGCGGTTCTGACTAAGTATCATGGAGAAGGTGACGAGAATGACGCGGTCGTGCGGTTCGAATATGCCGAAATCCAAAATGCGCTCAGCGCAGAGCACTCGGCTGCTGATTTTACCCTTTTTTACGTTTTTACGCGAGATGGTGACGGGGCCAGGCAACCGCAAACGGTTGTTCATCATGGTGTGGGCGGCGGTTAGCTCACAAATGTCTGGAAACGCCTTCGTCTCCTACTACCTGTCTCCAATCCTGACTTCGGTAGGTTTAACCTCCGATCTGCAGCAGACGCTCATGAACGCAACAAACCAGATGCTCTCCTGGTTTAGTGCTGTGTACTTTGCGACCCTGCCTGCCAAGCTCGGCCGGCGGACGCTCTTCCTCGACTCTCTGTGCGCCATGTGGGTGGTCGATATCTGCATCACGGCCGGAAGCGCCATGTTCGCCAAGGACCATACTAACAAGGCCGCTTCCTACACCGTTGTTGTCTTCCTCTATCTATTTTCGCCGGCGTACAATCTCGGGTTCAATGGAAATCTCGGCCTTTATATCCCGGAGATCCTCCCCTTCCACCTCCGCACAAAGGGTCTGTCCCTCTTTTACTTTGTGCAGTTCTGTTTCATGATCCTGTCAACTTTCGCCGTGCCGATCGGTCTGGAGAATATCAATTGGCGCTTCTATACCATCTTCGTGGTTTGGGTCGTTGTGGAGTTCATCGGGGTGTATCTGATGTTTCCTGAGACGAAGGGCCCGACACTGGAGGATATTGCATATATCTTCAACAGGCCAAAGGCCAAGCCCAGCGAAAAGCTCGAAGATGGAGAGGTTGAGTCCAAGATTGACCATATTCATCAGGAGCAGGAGCTCATGTAATGTTTTGATGGACAAGGGGACCTTGTCACAATCTCTACGCTTTTGTTTCCCGGTGGAATAGTTCGATCTATTGATAGCTAGCATTTGAGTTAACAGAGTAGTTAGTGCAATGTACTGCCAGTTCAATGTTGCCGTTTATTGTCATTCATTCATCTAGTATCATGCCGCCATACTGCTCCTCATCAGAAGCCGTAGCGGCGAAGACAATCAAACATCCACATCAAAATCCATGCTTCCCTCGCAGGTTCTCGTTTGGTCTTGGGTCTCGACTGCTTGTCTCAGCTCCTTCCTAAGAAGGGAAATACTCATCACACAGCCAGCTCATGAGATTTTATCATCCTTCAGTCTCCAATAGCACAATTTCTCTCTATGCTTTTTCTTCACGTCAGCCTCTCACTGGCCGTAAACTTGCCGTGGATCGAATCCAGTTTTACCAAGGTCTGCCTTGTCTGATAATCACTATTCCAGCTCCCCATTTCAGCCAGCCCGACTGGATACGCCCAGTAGACAATGTCATCTTGTCTGTCAATTATCTCGGTGATTAGGACGCAGTGCTAATATAGAACCTATATACTGATTACGCTGATCAGACTGTAGGCCAAATACTCTGTTATTTTGACCTAGCTTGCACCGAAATTAAGAACTGCATATGTTGATATAATTAAAACGGGGGTTGGACTGGTCACTGGTTCTAGGAGCCAATGTGTCTATATACTCCTAATAGTACTCATTTTGGGCAATTGAGCTATCTTGTATAGCTGCTTGATAGCTGAATGCTTGTATTCAGACAGAATCAGACTATTATGGGGAAAGCCTGCCTTATATAGTATATTAGCTCTTTCTGGAGGCTAATAAAGTTGCGCTGGTCTCTTCTGAGTCTGTATTAATATAGGAATAGAGACATTATCATTATTTTTTGTTTACTCGTTCAACAGTAAAAATAATATATTATGGCTGGCTAGAGATTAAATATTAGTTTTACTACTAGAGTTTTACAGTTTTACTCTATCTTAGTTCATAGTACTTGGGTAGTATTTGAATGTATATTTAGCTTCTAATAGCAGTGTTGGAAATCTATAGTTATCTCAGGGCCTGCTGATATCTGGGGATAGGAAAATGACGTTGCAGCAGTTGATCGTGGAGGCTGAATTGAGCCCCTCCCCCGCAACTCATGATCGGAAGTAAACTTTAAGCTCCACTCCTCAACATGATTCCCCGTGGGGTCGCCGGTTCCGGGGCCCTGGCTCTCTGGCCGGAAAAGAAGGAGAAGTCCCCTTCGGCTACCCCATTAATCGACCCAGTTGCTCCTCGGCCACCCATTTTGGCTGAGAAGATGTCCAATATGGCTATAAAATGCGGCATCTAGTGCCGCAATCTCTTCTTTATGATGCCAGGGTCGATTTTTGACGTGAAACAGCATATCTGAACATGGCACCCGAGTCCAACAAGGTCCAGGCTACCGACGGCAAGCCTGACGTTATCGTGGTGGGAGCCGGCCCTGTCGGCTGCTTCCTGGCGTATAGGCTCGGGAAGCAAGGGATTCGCGTCACGATTCTTGAGAAGGAGAGCGCGCTGCCTTACAGCCCGCGAGCAGTCGGCTACTACGGGGCCGCACAAGTGGCCTTGAAGCGCGCCGGGCTATACGACCTTGTCCGAGAGCGAGGTTTCATGACGGCCGGCCTATGCTGGAGAACGCTCCCCGTCGATGATGGATCGGGCAGTAGCAAGGTTCACGGTGCTACTATTGCCGAACAGCCCATGTGTGGCCCCGACGACACGGAGCTCAAATACCCTTCCGGCCTGCTGAACCTGCGACAATCGGAGCTTACGAAGCTTCTCCTGCACAAGGCTCTGAAGACCAACTTTGTGAGCATCCACTTCGGTACCGAGCTCGAGGCAATCGAGCAAGACGAGAAGTACGTGGTGGCTGTGGCGAGGGATCACGAAGCCGGGACCGCAGCGCGCTTCCAAGCCTCCTACCTCGTCGGCGCGGACGGGGGCAAGTCCAAGACGCGCAAGATCCTCGGCCTCCCATGCCAGGGGCATACGTGGCCGGAGCGGCTGATTTCCACCGACGTAACGGTGCTCAACGAGGTTGTTCCACGCTACCCGACATGCTACGTAATGGACACGCCGAATCCGACGATCCTAACGCCACTGGTCAAGCCGGTGCTCGGCGAAAAGACACTCTGGCGATATACGATTTCCGTGCCTGTAACGGACACGAGGTCGGACGAGGAACTGCTCAGAGAAGAAACGATCAAGCGGTTCTATGAGCAGGTTATGGTCGGCCCCCGGCCGCTAGATGTCGAGATACAGCAGCGCACGGTATACAAGATCCATCAGCGACTCGTGCCCACCATGCGGAGGAAGCGCTGCATTTTAGCTGGTGATGCGGCGCATCTGAATAATGTGCGTTTCTTCAATCTCTTTTTTTGTCTCTGTTTTATTGTTCGTGTGCTAACAGACGTTATAGCCATATGGGGCCATGGGGTTAAACACCGGTCTTCTGGATGCCGATGCCCTGGCTGAGGCGTTAGCCATGGTTTTGAAGGAGTCTCGATCTGATGAGCTTCTTACTTTATACTCCGACGAGCGCAGAAAGGTGTTCCAGAAGTTTGTGGACCCAACCACCACCGCCAACAGACTTCGCTTGCATTCTCCTTGCTCGAAAAATGCCATAGAGGACGACTACTTTTTCCGGGAGATGCAAAGCCCCAAGCCAGAGGTCCTTGAAAGGAACGGGAAGCCCTTCTTCGATGTATGGTGCACAGATATTAGATCGTTAGCGGAAGAGAGGGGCCTCTAGAACCATTTCAGGGAGCTGCCGTAGGAGATTTGGGTACTGATATCGGGATGAGTTATCAAGACTAGTTTTCACTTTTCACTGTACCTAGCTTATTTGCTAGCAGACAGTCAATATATATATATATTTCATTTTTTTTTCACACATTCATATCCTTCAAGGGTGCACCACACAATCATCAGAGGATCACATCCAAGATTTAATCCCAGGAGCATTCAATGCAGAAGGATACAGCTAGCGAATTGCTCTACTATCAAAAAAAGGAGGGAATCTCGGAAGACAGGATCGATTCAGCAACTAAGTTAGATGGTTTTTTTCGGCCCGAATTGGAGAAGGGAGGACGCTCTTATCGCTTCGAAGCGAATTCAGAGACTGTAGTATATTGAAACAAACTCGTGAAACACGAGGAGTAGGATGTCGTGAGAGTATATCAATCCCCAGCTGCACGCCTTGCATCTCGGTCATTGAACTGTGCGCACCTCGCGTACGGGCACTGTCATGCTCTGGTCCTGCTACATCTAGCCACCAGAGAGCCAAGGACGCGTAGAAGATTGCATGGCTGTAGTGAGGCGGCTCGACTGCTTGACTGGCCGGCTCGTCGCCGTCATCTGTGCTCTTTGCGAAGTGCTGTCGCTCGGACGACAGGGCGATTCCGCTGGTGGACGGAGGCGGCCATTCCTGTGCAATCTGCAAGAGCTGCTTTGCATGCCAGGATGCCTTTTCTGCATCGTGGTCGTTGGCGAAACAGGGATACTGGTTCCAGATGGCTGAGATTGTAGCCGGGATTTGGATCTGTTCGGCGGATGGCGGGTTGGTAGGAATGAAGCTGTCGCGAGGCGCTGGGAAGCAATTGGCCAGGACTTTGAGCGCGAGTTTCTGAGCTCCCTCTAGACTACTGTGGAGGTTGAGGTGGATGAGATGGTAGAGAAGTAGGCAGTTTGAGGTAGGCCGCTCGGTGTGGGAGCATAGCCAGTTGTTTAATGCGAACTCAATGACGGTTCGCCAGGCGGGTGAAGTCTTGGACGACGCCAGCGAGTCCTTTGTGCATCCGAACGAGGTTGGCAGTAGTGACAGGCGGCAGAGGCAGAAGTAGCTCAGTCTGGGGGAGCTGCTGAGAGGGATAGCGGCGGTTGTTGACATAAGGGTACGTACGACAGAGTCTACGGTGCATTGGTCCGGCTCGTCTGCATCAGTCGGAGATCCAGTGTGAGAGGGAAACGATTCAAAGGTGGAGACTGTATTGAGCATTGGCTCGCGCTGGAGAAGCAGGACGCGGTAGCATTCGAGTATGTAGATTGCGCCAAGTAAACTACAGTTGTGTTAGCATCTATGCAATGTCAATAATCCGCACTGATAGAACATTGAATACCGTTGTCTACCCGCTTCCGGGACGCCTTCATTGGGCTGCCAGAGGTTATACTCGTACATGAACTATACTCAGCTTAGAAACCGGCACTCAGTTATAACGTTAAGACCATACCTGCAGTAGCTGCCCGTGGAATATATCAAGAAGATTATAGAGTCTGGGATCCCCGCACAGATAGCCAAATAACTCTAGTATAATAAACTGTTGAAAGTTAGACGAGATGGTGTCCAAGGCTAGGTGGCTATACGTACAGTATGCACTATATCCATCCTTGTTTGGAGACAGTCTTGCTTTTTATAGACCTTCAGACAATAATTAGTATCAGGTACAGAACAGTGAGGGAACTAGGGGCGTTGAGTGAGGATAACGATAGTTATAAAGGTATCAGACACCTACCATTGTGTATAGCTTCCGCCTTGCCAGATAATACAGCCATTTGGCGACTTTTTCGGACCCGGAACAATCACAATACAGCCCCCCCGTTGCAGCCATGGCGAGGTAGAGCGGCTCAGGCGTTGTATGACGGACGCGAAAGCCCCGAAAGCAGGGAAAGATCCCTGCGATATGTTTCTGGAAGAGACCTATGAAAACGTTGAAGATGACCCTGTGTCCCCGCAGCGGCTGAGATATGCCCAGTTCGTGAATCCATTTCTGGTGGGCGACGTGATTCCTTGGGGATTCGGGACGAGATGGATATGCAACACTGGTATATTCGCGGAGGTTGGCGTAGGCCGTTGCCAGTCTCCGCTGATCCGTGTTATCCGTCGTGAGTAGAGGTGCAGTGTTATCATCTACTTCGGGCGTCAGATTAATATTAATGTCTCGAGAGACGTCCGATAGCCACAGTTCCTTCAGGACGTCGGGGCCGAGGCCAGGTATTTCTGACCCATATATCTGGGCGGGAGAAGTTCAGCAACAATGCAATGCAATAACTATGGCGCCAAGGCCTTGAAAGACGTACTGCACTCAGGTCTCCATCGTCGGGGGTAAAATCAAATGATGTTCCGCCCCAGGACATGAGACTCGGAACGGGGTTCATCTCGTAAAATGCTTGGGCCGGTTCCACGAGTCCGAGGACATCGCCCGGAATGAGCAGCATTTCGCCGGTGTCCTGCCTATCGAACAGAGACATTCCAGCTTGATGTTCGGGCTATTCGACATTTGAAATCTAAGCGCCGAAGCTGCTACGGACAAAGCGACTTACTATAGCAGGTTGGGGTCCTGCTGCTTCCGCATGGTCAGAGGCCACGGAAGTGTCTAATTGCTCAACGCCTGACACTCGGTTGAAAGTGCAAGGCAAGTTGCTCTGAGCGCAGGTTGCGCAAGGACGCTGCGTGGCATCACATTTTACCTTGCGCGAGTGGCAGTTGTCACAGGCTACTGACACCTTTTGACGCTTGGAGCGGTGGATGTTGTGTTGCCCCCTGAGATGCCTGATGTAGACATCTCGGCGAGAGAATGTTCTGCCACACAAGTCGCAGGCAAAAGGCCTTTCGTTTGTATCTGGCAACACCAGGTATCAGCCTGATACGTACCTAAAAGGGGTTGCCGAAGTACTAACGGATACGAACGTGTCTATCTAAATGCTCGCGCCTGGCGAATAGACGGCCGCAACGGCGACACTGGATAGTTGCTTTTGCGGGCTCTCGATTTGTGGGGGAAGACATTGAATTCGGTTTCGGACTGGGTTGAAAAGTTGCAGGATTTTGCTCCAGCCGCCAGCGGGGTTCCCCCGTATTTAACCCCACAGTCTGGGGAAATCTTTACGTGCGTTTTGATTCGCCTTCATTATCGAAGATATGACAAGATGGAGACCCGACGCTTCGGCCCTCCACATAAGGGATCAGCGCTTTTAAAACAACCTTCTGCGCGGAGGTTGCGTCCATATAGTATTGATATTGGGCATGCTAAGAGACGGTGCAAAATGACTCAACTTAACAAGCCGGGCTCTCTGGAGCGTACAATTGCCATCACTGAGATCAACTGCGTCCTCAACACATACTGCATCCTGGCCCGAGAAGATGCCCCGTTCAAAGAAATGGCCAAGCTCTTCATGCCCGACGGCGTCTTTCACCTCCCCAACGGTGATCGCGTGCGACCTGCAGACATGGATAAGGTGGTCCAGGGAAAGCCACCAGCATTTATCCGCCACCATTTAACCAGCGTGGAAATTGTCTTTGTGAGCGACAGCGAAGCAACGGCAAAGTCATTGTTTCTAGCAATGACGGGGCAGTCGTGCGTGGATCATTGGGGGTATTGGAGTGATATTTTTCGAAGGACCGAGGATGGCGTGTGGTTGATTGATGTGAGGAGGGTCGTCGTTGAAGGCTCGGACAAGAATGGCTGGTATGCCGGAACTTATGGGGGATGATATCTGTTATGTATTGTGTATTTGGCTACTGAAAATTCATCAAAGGCCATCATTTCAAGTGGTAGGACATGGTGTGTGTGCTAGAAGTAATAAACTCCAGTGCCAGCGCTTTGAAAGACTATCTGTATGTAGTCCCTCGTGGAGCGTTGGAACATAGCAGTATACCAGGTAGGTATGACCTATTTAAAACACAAATAAGACCAAGAGTGCTCTGTTCCTTCGTTTATTCTCCTGTACATGGTTAACTACAATTTCCATTCAATCTAAATGGCTCATTCATCTTCTCGAAACTGGTAAAGTCTGATTCAAAAGCTCACTCCACTCTTGTTCAGCCGTCCAGCAAATGTCTCGCCAACTGGGCTGGCGTGGTCCCCGGCCGTCCAAGCAGCCACTCCAACACTGTTGGGTTACCGACCACCCCTCTGCTGTTGTAATACAGCAGCAAGCGCTCAGGGCCATCTCTCATGTTCTGATCCACCGACTCAGTACTACCAAAGACAAGCTCGCAATAGCGGTCCACCATTTGGTCGTAAGGCACCTGTTGAATCCCCACGCTGATTCCCATTTCATCCGTGATGGACTTGACGTACTCGGTGTACTTCATCGGCCAGGTGCTGGCAAGTTGATACGTTGCGAAGAAGTGCTTGGAGCCCTCTCGTATGATCTTCGCCGATACCTCCGCATGGTCGCGAAGACAGGAGAAAGAGAACGAGACGTCCGGATTGTGCGCGGCCATGAAAACAGGCTCGGCCACGTCCTTCAAGCTTAGGATTCGGCCAATGGCATTGTCTGCAAAATGGCTCGGCTGCAGGATTGTGTAGTTCAGCGAGGATTCGCAGAGATACTCTTCAATATGCCGCTTGCGATCATGGTTGAGCAGCTTGCTGATCTCCGGGTGTAGAACAGAGCTGAAAATGAAGTGACGAAACCTAGAGTCGGCTTTGCCTGACTCTACCATGGCGGCGTCAATCATCTGCAGACCTAACTGGACCTCATGCGTCTGAAATGTCGGGCTAACATAGTAGATTGTCGTGGCACCATCAACAACCCTCGAGCAGTCGGCGGGGTTAGCCAGGTTCGCTTGGACGACTTCGGCTTCAGGGTACTGCTTTTTGAGGCGCTCGAGGGACTTGGAGGAGTGGACAACAAGGCGTAATCTGAACTGTGATCGCTCCGCCAGTAACAAGGGAATGATGTGGCTGCATTGCTTTCCTGATGCGCAGGTGAGGACGACCAACTCGGGCATGTTTTTTTGTAGCTTGATATCTACCGATGGAAATGATCATGTCGCCATGAGCGCCCTTGCCCCCGTATTAAATTCTACCTAGGTAGGTGGCATTCTTTGTTCTCCCGGTCTCCCACGGCCCTCCACTCTCAGCGATACGCCGCTCGGCCCCCGCCCAGCTTGTCACGAATCTAGATAGCACCAATGCAACAAGAGTGCGTGTCTTTGATACCTCAGTCGATTGTCCAAATTATCGGTATTAATTTTTGCGCAGCATTTCCACCGAGATGGGACCCCAGAATGGACGGTTTTCACTCCGCTGGCTGGGAAATTGCGGGGAACCATGCGGGTGCCCCGGATTGTCCATTTTGTGAGTCTCGACTGTGACGAATTAAGCTTCAAATGGGGAATCGAAAGTGGAGCGAGGATGGGGCAGGAGCTGAATAAAGACTTGCCTACTGTGGACATTTATGATTGCTGCTATACGTTTCTTTATTATTTTCGCGTCTTAATATTCCCCGCAGAAGGCATGGCTGTGGGGGGATGTAAGATTACCTGATGTGGAATCTGGTGGAATACAATGTTAATTGATTTATAAGACCAATTAACCTAAAGAATAATACCTATAAGATGAATAAATTTACTGGGAGAATTATATGGTACTTGACAGTGTTGATATACCCACAGGCACCGTGCTCATGGTTTCATGCAAGTTATCGGAGATTACTTATTTAGGAAGGAGTTGCCCAATTCGGAAATTTTTTGTAGACATCGAACCAGCAAGTTCTAAATGTCACGACCAATGTGAATGCAGGGATTTTAGAAGCTAGTAATAATTTACGCTGCAAGTGTACAAATAATCCATATTCTCCAAGCATAACTCCCAGTGAATTCGTCTGATTGGGAATTCGAGTCATACCTTGTACATTTATGCAAGCGTGATGGCAGTGCATCTTGAATCAAATTCCACTTTTACTCCGCAGCTCAATTGATATAATTACTCTTGAAGGTTCCACTTCATCTTGAGGTTCTGCGTTCCAACCGGTAGCTCTATAATTGATAGTCGAAGTAGTTTCCACAAAGGCGTCTGGTAACTGGTTTGGCAATGAACCATGTTAAAATTGGCAACTATAATGATAGTAGATAATTAATAAGATATCGTTAGGGTTTTCTTCCTCAAAAATATTATCAACTCTTCAGCACCTTGCCGGGTTCTGCTTCTAGATAATATTAGGTAGGTATCTAACATACAAAATAAATCCATCTAAGCAATAGACATCTTCATGCCACCATTTGCGCAAATTACACTGCCCGTCATCCAACCACTCTCCTCCGTGCATAACATATCGATTGTGCCTGCAATCTCGCTTGTAAAAGCTGGTCGTCTACAACCCATGCCCTGTCTCACAATCCTGTCAAATCTCTCTGCGTCATCACCTGCAGCCTTCAACACACTCTCTTCCCTTTCATACGCCGCCAAAGGGGTTGCGTCAACATACGGCTGATTTATTTTCCAAAATGTCTCTCCGGCCTGCGCATACATGTCTCCCCATGCTGGGCCAGGGTTCACCGCATTTACTGTGGCTCGCTGGTACAACTCCCGACTCCAACAACGCGTCATAGCCTCCAGAGCAGCTTTAGTTCCAGCATATACTGACTGTCCTTCGTACCCAATGGAGGATGAAACACTAGAAACATTGACAATCCGCCCAGATCGGTCGGTTGGCAGAAACTGTGCAATCGCTTGAGTGAGCAACAGCGGTGCCAAAACATTCACGTTATATACTCGCGTATATTCCTCCGCATCTATGGGACCCTTGGTGATATCATTGAGTAATTGATTGGAGCTGACACCAGCATTGTTGATCAAAATGTCGACCTGTAGTTCCTTGTCCTTAGAAGCCGTGTATGACCTGTAAAGCGCTTTTGCGGCATTGACAATCTTTGGTGAGGCGGTAGCGGGTTGAGATAGGTCTGCTTGCACGCTAGAAATGTGGATACTATGGGATTTCACAAGTTCAGATGTGATTTTCTCCGTGAGTTCCTGCGAGGAGTTGGATGTGTAAACGATTAGGAGGTTGCAGCCTTTAGCAGGAAGACGTCTCACAACTGCCCCGCCAATTCCTAGTAGAAGTTAGACGCAATGGCCTTCTTAAGAAATGTTTTGACAAAAAGTAGCTACCGATGCATTGAGTTCGAAGTTACTTTTCTTGTTGTTGTCCGCTATTACTTACCCCGAGAGCCGCCAGTGACGATACCCAGCTTTCCATTGTAGGGCCGGTAGGACGCCATTTTCGGCGGCGAGTCTCACTGATATTATGAAGGGAAACGGTGTGTTGAGAAATTGCTGCCAAAATTTAGCCCCGCACCCGGTGTTCTCCCCGCATCTTCGCGTCATGGGCCGGCAGTGGACACAAGTGGCCCGATTGCGCGCTCTCTAACAGCGAATTACGGCATAAGTTCCGAAATGCGGAGTATTCTTTCTAATATATTACAGTATCCAATATTATCTTTTGCAGAGGAAGTAATCAAATGAAAGTTACATATACCTGAAATAAAAATCCCAACAAGAAGAAGCACCCCAGGAAAGATGGCACATCCACTCAAAGTCTATGTCCTGGACCCCTACCACCCGGACGCAATTTCCAGACTCTTATCCATACAGAGCTTCACAATCATCCTACCAGACAATCCAGCCAAGCATAACTGGAAGGAAGATGCGACGGCCCTGATAGTCCGCGCCGAGTCACACATAACCCAGTCAGACATTGCCGCAGCTAAAGTCCTGAAATACATCCTCAAACAAGGGGTTGGCGTCGACAACATAGATCTCAATGCCGCAAAGGAGCACGGCGTGCAGGTCTTTAACACTCCCGCATTAAATAGCGAAGCCGTTGCCGAGTTGACACTCGCAATGGCTCTATCGCTATCCCGGCGGGTGACGGAATTGGACCGTCGGATCCGGGCCGGTGAGAAGGTTGTAAGGTCTCGGGCGTTGGGAAAAAGTTTGTTTAAAAAGAGCATTGGAATTGTAGGAATGGGCAATATTGGACGGGTGGTTGCGAGGAAGTGGATAGGTGCGATGGAGGGGAGTATCATTACTTATGACCCCTACACCCCAGCAGATGCCTGGACGAGTGATGGAAACGATGGTAGCGGTCATCAGGCAATTCCACACACGCGGGTGCATCAGCTTGAGGACCTACTGGCCATTGCGGACGTTGTATCCATACATGTTCCGCTGACACCGTCGACACGGGGAATGATTGGCTTCGCCCAGTTGAAGGCAATGAAAAAGGAGTCAATATTGCTGAATTGTGCACGAGGTGGTATTGTAGACGAGAAGGCTCTGCTGGATGCTTTGAGGGATGGTGAAATATGGGGCGCTGCTCTGGATGTAATGGAGATTGAGCCCCCCACGTTGGAGGCCTATGGAGAAGGGCTGCTGAGCTATCACAACCTCATCATGACACCACATGTGGGTGCCAGTACTATTGAAAATCAGAGCGCAAGTGGGCTGGCAGTAGTGGATACGTTAATTAAAGTCTTGCAAGGAGAAAAAATGAGCAATCGACTGGTATAGTTGCATCGTTACTATCTATATATATAGGTAGACCAGCGCCGTCTCATTAAGATAGAGACTAGAATTTCATTCTATGCGAATATCAAGTTCATCCATCTACATCATAGATGCTATGCACCTGCAGATCCTCTTACAGAAACATCTCTGGTCCAAACTGTCAACAAATAGAGTTAAAGTCCATTGCGTTAGAAGCCTAGAAGAATTCCATAAAGTCATCAAGGGAATATGGTGTTTGCAAAAAGCTACTGTCGAGGAAGGATCCAAGGTTGTATATAAGTTCCGTATCAGGATGTACTTCAGAACCTAGTAACCCGGCAGGTGTAGGTGTCGAAGAGGAAGAGTTGGGTTTCTCGCCACTGTAATTCGCCGTATAAGCTGCCGCGGTATTCTGGGGATTTTGCCTCGTCTCTTGAGCCAGACTATCAACTGTGGTAGGCTTCCAAACAGGAAAGTGGTCGATTATGTTTCCTGTCGGTTGGGTTTGCTTGGCAGACTGGAGGGAAGAAAGTCAGACGCACAAGCTACGAATAATTTCATTGTCATGGAAGGAATATTTCACATACCCGAACGTCTTGCACCTTTTTTTCCCGAGCAGTCGTCTGAAATAGATCACCAACCACGCTTGTGACATGGCTTCGGGAATGACAAGATCGCCACCGCTTTCTCAATCGGCAATCGGGTACCTCCAGGCTTGACGAGCCACAGTTTGAGACAGTTGATTATCTTCTCAACGTGATGGAAAGGTCCCCCACCCTTGAGGCTCGCCACTTGTCGTAACCATTCTTGACATTTCTCCAGATAATATTCGACTCGCAGATCCGGAACATCGTAAATGGCTTTGATCTGATTGTCGGGAGCGGAGGCCATGACGCTCAGCCTTATGAGGTTACCAGCACAACTCCCGATTCTAGACGTAAAAATACCAGGGGCTGTCAGAAATTAAAAGAATGTCCGCGGCCTGCAAGCAAAAAGCAACATCGAGGGCTTCGTGAATAGAAGTAACACAGATAATCAAACTGTTCATTCTCTCCACACTCCTAGGAACAACAGATTGTCGACCTGTTATCTGTTGAGAAACAATGTCATCCAACTCTAAATGCATAGCTGCTTCATGCATATAGATTCTGACAATATGTATGTTCTGCTCGAATATTACTTTCTGAATCCGAGATAGTGTTAACTTTGCAGTTCCCCGATGCCATCGTTGAAGAACCGTCTCGTATGCTTTGAGGGAGTATTGGATTCTGCTATCCTCAAGTTTGAAGCTAGTGCTTCCATCATCTATCGAGAACTGTGCCAACTTGCTCCATAATGTGAGAAAGTCTTACCCAGTGAACTAAAATAGCGTCAGAAGGAAAGTATTTCGGAGACTTCTCTAGAGTCTCTATGCAATCATCCATGTACTGATTCCATCGAACGAGCAACATCCTTTTCAGTGTTATGGAAACCAGGACAGACAGGAAATATATTCCCAACCAAGCACGTCGAGCTTCCACGGCATCATGATCGTTTATCATAGAATCATGGCTTGTAAAATCTTGTGCAGATCGCAAAGGAAGAGTCATTCTGGCTGTTTGTTTATTCAGTCCAAGGTCCACAGCCATAACAACGCCAATGTGCACTAGTTGGTAAATATTGATCTCCTCAATGCGTTATACTGGCTTGTACATCTGACAGCAAACAATGAGGGTTTGTAAAAGTTCTAGAGATTTCTGCCCGCGCATAAAAATAAGCTTGCCGAATGTTCTATAGGTTTGTTGAATTAGGAGAGAGCGAGCACTCGGTGGTATTGCATCAATTGACACGGCAATGATAGCCCAAAAAAGAATGGGCTTCTGAGCCCTGAGGTCTTCCATATTTGTTTCGGGTGGAAATACCACAATGGGCAGGATAGGGCTTAGCTCGGAGACGTAGCGATGAAACGCCGCCTGCACTGTCTCCAGGTCCACAAGGCCGCGGTCAAGGGCATCATCGGGGCTATCACTTGTCATTTCAACTCCGGCACATCCATTATCGATAGAACAGTCAGGTTTGTCCGCTGACAGAGCGGACCGTAACTGAGTATTGTCCATCTCATGGTGCTTTTGTGTGTGTTCCTGCTGCCCACAGCAATTTTGCTGACCAGTAGATGACGATATTAAATTACTTGTGATGTTGTCTCCCTCATCTCAAATATGTCGCACCAAGGCCACAACGTCCTTCGTTATCCTGTATTATCTGTTCCGAGTACGGAAGTGGAAGTCCGGGTGACCTGTTCATTGTGTGACGGGTATGGCGAGTCGGTGGTGTTGTGAGCACGTGCACTAGGGCTACGCGGGTTGAAACCCTAGACGACGGAGCCAGCATGGGAATAGCTTCACCGTCGGTACTTAATAGGGAATGGTCAGCTTGCGCCCAGCTCGCATATATGGAGGATACGCACACACTAGTTTTGTTTCCTTTCTCTCTTTTTCTCTCCATTCTCAGTATCTTCGTGTTTGGCGCCTAGTGTTAGTAGATAGGTAGTTTCGAATGCATTGGATTGGCCTCGTCACACATTGTCATGACTTTTTGGATATTATAGATTGTTCTAGAGATGGGTTGTAGATTTATTTTTGTTAGAAATTTGTAATAAATAATTATAGTCTTTTTGCTTTCTACTGAATGCGATACCGCTTTCATTATGTTCTAATCAATCAGGAGGCAATGTACTTAGCATTTTAGCAGCCCATCCCCGGGCCAGAACATAGAATATATTGTCCGAGGCCGGTTACGTACCGGTACCTAGGTCGGGATGGCTGAGCCTGAATCGGTGAAGAAAGAAACAATGCCGTGTACATTAACTCATGGGTAAAACTCCGATCCTTGCAGTACCCATCAATACGACACTCCCTATTCATGCAAATTCAAGAATCTGCGTTGACTGGGCATTGCTTTGATCGTGCAACCTTTTTGTATTTACTTAAAACCGAACAACAGCCGTCATCATGTTTTTAGGCCGTTTTTCTATACGTATCTCTTTCGATGACAATTTCGAGCTCGGGCTCTGACGTTCAAGTAAGTGATAAATGATTTAGAAAAGGGAATAAATAAAGTAACAATACGGATGTCCTCCCGAGGTCGGAGTCACTCAGAGACAGAAATTCCCGTGGCTAACTGAAATGGTCGAAAACGATGATATAATTGCGGCTTTGTCGTTAGCTTGGCGTTTGTGCACTGAACAGTGAACGCTACGTATATGATTGACGACTACCTAGGTAATTGGTACGGCTACAACGTAGTCTGTAATACGCACATATCATACACAGTTGCTACACAATGGCAGTCTCATGGATTATATCTAGTGGTCTCTTGAATCGGCCTCCTCCCGCTGGCTCTGTATCAGGCACAGAGCACTATTCATAGCCGTACTAAGCTTTCTTATGAAAGATTATGAATACAAATATCAAAGTCTATTATGCGGGGAACACGAGGTGTGTAATTCCGTTGTCGGCTATGCACGGCTACCAGTGGCGAACTGTAGCACACAAATCACCAGCATGCTGCTTCCGGTGCCGCCGGTAAAGAATAATCTTCACATTGGGCAGTAACGGAATAATGAATAATAAGATTACACAAATAGACCAAATGCTTACGTGTAGTCGTCTTTTTGTTTCTGGAGGCGAAAATTTTCGTGGGATCGGGATATGACCTAGTCCGCACCATTTTCCATGGTTTCTAGAATATTACCTAAATAGGTCCTCAACTTTGTGAATTTTTACTCTCGCCATGACCCTGGCCACGACCGCAATCCGGCATCGCTATGATAGGATATGGTATACTAGTATAGAACATGCCACGGCATTGACTCGGCACTAGAAGCAATAAGGAAGGTCAATTTGTATTATGCCAAAGCGTATATCATGGACATGGCGTGACTCGGGGACAGGTACCTACCATGGCGTTGGTGTCGAGTTATTGCAAGAAGCTTAACCACAGGCGCATATTGTGTACCAAAGCAATGTACAACTACGTACATGATACCTAAATAGTCATATAGAATACAGATAGAGTAATCCAAAAATTGGAGTCCACGTGTCACAGCACCCGATCGGGCCGGCAACAGACACGTACGACCAATGTACAAAGCATAACTCCTAATACTCATATGGACTGTTTCGGCAGGTGGATTATCTTGATATTTTTTATGTAAAAGAAAGTGCGGGATTTGCTGAGCCGCATGTTCGCTGTGGATCAATCAGATAGGTTACTCCGTATGTAGAATTGACAAGCTTAAGAACTCAATTGATAGGTATTGCCGCATTTCCAAGGTTCCTCATCACACCTTATAGACTCGCGTAGACTACATGTAGTACGTAGAGTCGTGCTTCCCTGTGTTGCTGTGAACTTTGGAGTGACGTCTTCTTGATACGTGCTAAAATTTAGTTGCATCCTTTCTAGCGCGGCGATCTCCGTGGACCGTGGCGGTGGGCTCGTCGCCGAATCCAGCAGTTTCCTAGTCCGGAATAGGCCTAAGTGCCGGCGCTAGTCCGTTCTGAGAAAGTCAAAGTTAACCTCCACAGACCACAAATCCAATCAGAAGCGGCCCTGCAAACAAGATTTTCCTGGTCTAGGCGGGACCCACAATCCAGGATAGTGGAACTGGCGCTCATTGGCTACCGCACAGCCAGCATTCCCCGGCTTGGATTCTTCACGGTTTTGCAAGGGCCAAGGGTCAATCAAGACTCAATCATTGAATCAATAATAGAATTAGACGTCAACCATGAACTGAGAAGAGAAAATGAGAAATTAATAATTGGTCGCGCCTTCCTTGCGCGATGCTTATCGCATTCCCACCTGGCACCTGCCGTTTTCGCCGCTCCTTCCCCGCCACGCGAATCCTCTATTAAGGAAGCACCGCGGTCCTTTTTTCGTTCTATTTTTTTTTCCTTAGTCTCTTCTCTCCCTCCTACCTATCTCCCTGTCAGACTAGGCAGCTCAAGCAGGTTGCTCGGCGAAGAAGACAGGCAGGTAGACTGCGGCTAGCCATTGGAAACACTTCTTCTCGAATAAAACACCATGGCTCAACCCGCCAGTCTTATTGGTGACGGTGGCGATCCTCGCCTCCACGAGAAGGAGCGCGATTTTGCCGATGCTGTAGAGGCACGCGGAGGCATTCGTCCCCAGGACCGTCCCATCCACGATACTTCCGTCTCGTTCGAGGAGTACAATTACTATGCCCAGCTGGCTCGCGCCGAGGAGGATACATATATCGACCATGACCAGGAGCGCGGTTGGATCTCCCTCATCTTTCCCTCCAAGTCCCACTCTGGTGTACAGGTCAGTGGTACTACTACTGAGAACAAGGACGCCGCCGCGGCCAACGTCGACGGCCCTTCGGCACCTGCGACCATTACCGATGACGAGTGGACCAACGCGTCTCGCGCACTTCGCACTGCCACTCGCGGTGCCATCTTCTACCTGATCACCACTGATATTTTAGGCCCTTTTGGTCTTCCATATGCGTTTGGAAGTATGGGCTGGGGGTGAGTCGTCCCAGAAACACATTACCCGGAAGAGAAAAGAAACTGACTGTGATTCAGTCCTGGTGTTGCCCTCTTCACTGTCTTCGCTGCCCTGGCTATCTATTCCGGCTACTTGCTCTGGGTGTGCTTCATGGGTCTTGATTCCTTCCAGTTCCCCGTTCGCCATTTTGGTGATCTCGGTTTCCGTCTTTATGGTCCTTGGATGCGCTACTTGTGCAACATCCTACAGAGCATTCAGCTCATTCTCAATGTTGGATTGATTGTCATCTCCAACGGAGAAGCCCTGTCCGAGGTTACAAGGTACAATCTCTGCTTCATTGTTTGCTGCTTAATCTGGGCCATTGTCGGTTTCATCGTTGGCCAGATTCGTACTTTGCAGAAATTCGGCTGGATTGCCAACGCTGCAGTCTGGCTAAATTTGATCTGCATGTTCGTCAGTATGGGAGGTGCTGCCCACAGCAAGCCCAACTACAACGCCGTCAACTCGTCCGCTGGCATTAGCATTGACGGCGGTGCACTTGTCACTCCCAACGATCAAGGTATCTTCCCACCCGTCACTACTTCTGGTGGCATTCCCAATACTGGCAGTTTTGCCGGCGCCATTAGCGGTGCCATGAACGCTGTCTTCTCTTACGGTGGTGCCATGGTCTTCCCGGAGTTCATGGCTGAGATGAAGCGCCCCAAGGACTTCTTGACTGGCATGTGGGCTGCTCAGGCCTTTATCTACTTCTGGTATATGTTCTATGGTCTGTTTATGTACGGTTATCAGGGACAGTACGTTGTCAACCCCAGTTACTTGGGTGTCGGTGGATATGCTATTCAGACAGTTGGCAATATGTTCGCCATGTTGAGCGCTGTCATTGCTGCCGCCTTGTACGGAAACATCGGTGTCAAGGTGCTCTACAACAGCATTTTCGTCGAATTCTTTCGCTTTCCCCCTCTTACCACCAAGCGTGGCAAGATCACCTGGGTCGCCATCATCCCCATCTATTGGTCTGTTGCCTTTGTTATCGCCGCTGCCATTCCTAACTTCTCCGGCTTGACGGCCGTTGTTGCCTCGTTCTGTATTCTGCACTTCACCTACACTTTCCCGCCTTTCCTGGCTACCGCATACTGGGTTAAGAAATTCGCCATGCAGGAGGATGAAGGATTCCATCCGGAAACTGGAGAAACGGTCCGCAAAGACTCCGGCTTCAAACGCTTTGTCCGAGGCTTCTTCTTCCCCGGCTGGGCTAGCAGCAGGTACTTCTACATGAACGTCTTCAATATCATCTACTGTCTTGGTGCTTTGGCTCTGGCTGGTCTGGGTGCTTACTCGTCCATTGAGATGCTGAAAGAAGCATACGCGTCAAGCGCCACTACTTCGTTCACATGCCAGAGCCCAGTTGGTTAGAATTTAGAAATGTTGCAATGTTTTCATATCATACTTACGGCAGTAATTTGTGTCGATTGATCTGACTGACGATTTCATGTATTTATGTGTTTCTTTTTCTTGAAAAGGAATATGCAACATGTTTCGCTATGTGCAATATGATTACCGTTACTCGATGTTGCTTTCTCATACGAAATCCAAACTCAACAGTCTACTAATAATACAATTTACACCCTTAAGATGTGGCAATACGGACCACGTAGATTGAAAAATTAAGACAATCAATTCAGTAACCAATTCAGTAGTCGAGGGCTCCCGGCTGGGTTAGTACTCAAACCGGATAAGCCCATTCTGACAAACAATATGCGCCCTTGGAACGAACTCATTTTTCTTTAATAGCCTGTTCATCATCATTGCTTTGCTCATGGAAAGGGCATCCTGCTCCTCAGGAATTGCACCGGCATCTCCCTGAGATAGCCGCCGTGCAATTTCCTTCACTTCCGGACCTAAATCTCCGGAAAGAAGCCCTTCGGTATATAGCCACGTTACCATTTCAAGAGCTCGGCCATGTCCGGCACAGTCCTTCACCAGCATCTCAGCAGCAGTGTTGTTCTTAGTATAAATAACTGGTATCTGACGGATTTCAGGCACATCAAGGGGCTGGCATGGTAGTGATACCGTGGTTCGACCAGAGGCTTTCAAAATATGTTCAACGGGTTCTGAAACTGTTGATGTTGCGCAAACTACTACAAAGCCACCCCGATGCGCTAGTTGGCCAAGATTAGTCAAAACTCTTTCCCAAGCGTTTTCTCCAAGAGAGGCAACATTGTGAAGTCCATCCACGACAACGAATATCGCCCTTGCCTTTAATTCATCGTCATTAATGACTAAATCAAGGACTTCCTCTGGGCTCGGTGGATGCCACTTTTCGCATATCTGGTCAATGGTGGTCTGGAGTTTCCATCCTGCATTGTCAGGCTCCCCAAGTAACTGCAATAGCATCCGAGAGCCGATCGCCTTCCAGGGATCTTGGTCATGAAGATGATTAAGGCTTGTCCCATTTTCCAGGGAAATGTGAAAGACAAACGGATTCTCTAGCAGCCGCGCTAATTCCTCCTCCCTCTTTGCTGACGCGCTGTCGTTATTCTTTGGAAAAAGCGTGCCATTGAAGCAATCATAGGCAGTTTTGTGAAGTTCGGTGGCGTTTCTTGATTTTCCAGTGCCAACACCAGAAAGAAATAAGTAAAGAGGGATGTTTTGCTTATCAATACGATTTTCAATGAACGCAGTATAGTGCTTAAGCATCTGCATTCGTAGTTCTTTAATTAGCTGCGGAGACGCCTGGTAATCCCAAGACCTTCCCAGTGAACTTAGAAGTACGTTGCGTCTCGGAGGCTTGTAACGCAATTTGCCTGTGAGATTATCAGACATTAGATATCGTAAATCTCATGAAGAATGAGAGATATAGTGAAAAACGGTATCAAGCATACCTCTCTTATACTCATGTTCGATGTATTTCCTTTCAACAAGTTCACTTGGCTGCTGCGGCCGGATAATAACAACATCAATTTCTGGATCATTGGATCGAGGAAAGTCGAATAAAATTGGCTTGCGCGGATGGAGATGTGCAAGGTTCTGCTTTGCAAAGCCACCTTTGAGGGGGCCGACAGGGCTGTAGAGATCGAGCTCGAAGGAAGAAGCAATTTGAGCAAGCTTGGGCTGGCTTTTTATCCAAATCTTCTCTTTGACTTTATCGACAGAGTCGATACCGAGAGCACAATCTACAGAGAACGGTCTCTGAATGTCATCAAAGAAAGCACACCACAATGTGCGTTGAGACGGTTCAGACATTGTAGAAGAGGTTTGGTTTGGCCGAAAAAACCAGGAGAGAAGACTGCCTGCCGTCCTGTAGAATCATAAGAGTACTCTTGTGGTGCAGCAACTGAAGGCGCACCTGGCGTTGTAGATTGGAATACAAAATCACAGGACGTCGAATGCCAAAAATGTCTGCCGCGGGCAGTGACCCCACCCAAACCGAAATAACATCTCGGGTGGCGTCTTCGGGCCGTGCCGGACCAGTAAAATGAGGCGCATGTTGCTGAAATTTGCAATCAGGGACAAGATCTGGGTAGGTAGCTGTAATATCACAGTGAGGTGGGCCTATTAGGTAGATGAGGATATACGAGTTTTTGTATGATTTAGAATCGGTAGTACTTCATTGCAATGAGGACAAAAACTATCATGTAATTGTGAAATCTGTTGTATTTATGCTGGTAAGATTGATCGAAAATGCCCTTTATACTACCAATATTGCCATATATTACGCAATACCACCATTGTATTTGGATATATACTCCGTACATATATGGCAATTATGCAGCATAACATCCTACTAGAGAATACAGGGCGGTATTGTACAGTATTTTGTAGATTCCGACACGTCTGATTGATGGGACTAGTATTCTTTAACCAGTGCTGTATGTATCGGTATGTATCCGTCCGTATCGGATACCGGGGCAATTGAAAATCTATCATTTCAAACTCCTTAAGCAAAGCAGCCAGCCTACTAGAAAGGCCTTCTTACTCTAGATAGAAATTCGAATGCTAAGGGTACAAGAACTAACTCCTTCCCTTGAACCTTTTGATCGTCAAGGACATTTTTACATACAAGTGGCAGTAAAATAGCCTCCCAATAATGACTTCCAAACGAACAGTCCTGATTACTGGCTGCTCGGACGGCAGCCTGGGCTCAGCTCTTGCCCTCGCCTTTCACAAAGCATCTGGGTGGCGAGTCTTTGCATCAGCGCGCAACTTGTCGAAGCTTAAAAAGGCTGAAAATGCAGGTATTGAGACGATCCAACTAGATACGCTCTCCGATGAGTCGATCGCCCGCTGCGTTTCCCAAATTCGTGAGATCACCGGGGGCTCGCTTGATATGCTGCTCAACAACGCTGGTGCTGGATACTCGATGCCGCTCATGGACCTCGATATTGACAAAGCTCGAGAGCTATTTGACCTGAACGTCTGGTCTTTGATTAATGTGACGCGTGCTTTCCTGCCTCTCCTGATGAAGTCTACTCAAGGCGGCATGGTGGTCAACAATACCGCCTGTGCATCGTTAACCGCAGGCGCTATGCCCTTCGCAGGCGCATACAACGCTTCTAAAGCCGCTGTTGCCAGTCTCACCGAGGTCTTACGGCTGGAACTGGAACCGTTTGGCATCAGGGTGATTAACCTGATGACTGGAGCAGTCCGATCAACCTTTCACAACAACGCCCCTACGGCTGTACTGCCGCCCACTTCACTATACAACGTGGCCAAGGAGGCGGTTGAGAAGGCCATGTCAGGCGCCGATGCCTCCAACGGCACTGATCCGTCACAGTGGGCTGATCACGTTGTCCAGGATCTTAGCAAGCACAAGCCACCGTATTGGGTCTGGCACGGCAAATACTCCATGCTGATGCGGTTGGCCTCTCATTTGCCTGTTGGGTTCTTAGACAGTTCAATGAAGAGCATGGTCGGACTGGATGTGGTAGAGCAGAAAATCAAACAGCAGGGTTGACAAAGCAAACGGCTGGATATAAAGGTGGTGCTGATGACAAAATTTCCGAGAGCAATATATTTCGAAAGAGATAACTACTGGTAGTTATATCGGAGTCTCTGTAATTATCGAGATCAGCAAGCTCGCTCAGACAGCAAGAACTCATCGCCTTCCATTGGATATGTAGCGGAGTTAGAGAACATGAGCATGAGCTCCATGTGGTGCACTAAATTGGACCAAGTAGCCCTTCTTGCCTTCAGCCGAATCTAGCGATCGACTTGATCAGTCAATCGAATATCAGCTCGCAATGCCTTCGGCCGCGTGAACTGGAGGCATATAAAGCCGACGGTGGTAGCCTCAAAGGAAGCTTTGCTTTCGAGTTCAATAGACATGATAGCTACTCATGAGCCTAGTGAGAATTACAGATGTGTGAATATTAAGAGCTGGAAGTTTCTTCAGCTAATGTTCATGTCTTCCATCCTGCCATTCGGCAACATATCGCTCACCGTTGATTCTCATGTCCGCCGGCAAAAACTTGATATAAACGCCGAATCTGTCCATTCTTTTTTACCGGTAGTTGGCATGTAGCATACTTACTACGTCCTCCGCAAGCAACTTGGAGTCGGGTGGATTAATTGAGCCGAAGGCCGTCTTCCATCGCTTTCTCTTCCCAGGGAGGTGGGCTGCTAGGACAAAGACTGGAATAGGGATGAGATTTTGTATTTACAAAAGTGTAAAATACGGCAAATTTTGACCCCGTGTATGTAAAATTTTTGGCCAGTACGTAAATTTTCCAGTCCCATATAATTTGCTAGGAAGACTAAAATTTTAATAATTTTTCGCAAGCTTTTTGGAGTTTTTAACCAATCCGAGGCTTAAGTTCATGACCGTTTGATGCCTGCCCTCTATAATAAAACGCATACCACTATACCAAAAAGGGTTCCCCTTTGGTTTTCTTCAGTATTTGCGTAATCTGGCCACAGGCCCCCACTTTTCGTTCTAACACTCTATTAACTATACGCATGTAGTCGGGCAATGGTGATGCCCATTATTAATTAAGAATCTCCGAAGGGAAACAATATCCGGGTCTGCCCATTCAAAGTTTTTGTCATCGGCATTGGAGAACGAGAAGGGTCGTGTGAAATCCTCTTTTATTTTGAAAGGGTGGTAACAGCAGAAAATTCACCACTTAGCCACCAAAAAGGGACCCCTTAATGTGATCTTTTTCTGCTGACCACTTCAGGCCTCGAGCATGGTCGGGTTGTGGTTTGGAGCCATAGATTGGCTCCGTCTTGAGCCATGGATCATTGTACCCATTCAACCACATCCTTCAGTTCCTCCCTCCCTTGCATGAAAAGGTTCTCGGGGTTTCCGATGTTGTTCAAGGTAGTTCCGGATAAGAAGATGGTAGGCGATCTATGATCCTCAAACCACTCTTCTTGGGCCTTTTCCCATGCTTCGCGGTATCGATGTCGCAACTCCTGGGCCCTGTTTCAGATTGCGGCTGCACTGGTACTCTGAAAGGGGATGACGTTCTCGTACGCGACCCATTAAGTAGAAAAACGTGTAAAAGCCTTCTTGGTCCATGGACGGGCTCGCTCGCTGTATACAGGTCTTTCCAGCGACTCGTAATGCGGTCTGTTTGAAAATAATCGGGTTGTCTCGGAAACCCACGCCTGGATAAATGCGCAGTCTTCAAGGACCATTCTAACGGCGGAATATTAACCACCAAGGCAGCAAAAAGGGACCCCGTCATGGGCTTCCGGTAATGCTCATTTTTATGCCTCATATTCCGCTGTCAAATTTTTATCACCGGGCTTTCATCGAGCTCCCAGAACTCGGATGATATGCCTGCCGTAATCCTTGTCCCTTGGACCCTCAGCTCTTTTGAAACGCTTCATTTCGCTTTTGAAACTTGATTGCTCGATAGTCCGCCACAAGGAAATGATATTAGACAATGATGATGTCCCATTTACCCAAATCCAATAGGCCAACATGATTGTCTTCCGGGACGAACACTCTTGGCTCGAATCCCTATCCAACGGTTACCTAGTTAATTAGTATAGGCCTATCATTACGGACTTGAGTCGGGCTTATACTCCACTTTTTTGTATGCATTATTTATGGAAAGCTCCCATTGGCGACTGCAACTAGCCGGACACACAACCAAAGAAAACGCGCCCTATTCCTCACGTGGCATATGCATGGCTAGGATGGCTAAGAGGGCTTTGCCCAAGGCCATTTCATCTGCAAATATTCCTCCTCTGAAGGGGGGACGATAGACAGAGGCAATGTATCTGGACAGCACCTTTCAGTTGCAATGCATGCGGCAGCATGGCACACTCTTCTAGTACTGTAGCCGCGAATGACCGAAAATAGACCACTGCCCCAAAAACGAGACCCCGTTGGCGAGGGTGGGGTATCCCATCAATATTTAGGTGGTAAATTGGACAAATTTCCGGCTCTTAAGCCGTGGTATCTTTTATGGGGTCTAGTGGTTGTCAGCGAATGACCAAGACCAGATAAAGGCTAGCACATACAGCGCATTCGTCAATGAACTTTTTCCTAACATAATTCTGAATTTTCTTTTTGTTCCATTCGAAGCCACGTAGCAAAGTGGCGTTTAACTGAGTTCGTAGTCCATTATATCATCTTGTGCTGGTAGCAGGAAACTGACTCTGTTGTGTGTGTCTCTAGGAACCTAAGTTCCTCGGGACGAAGATATCTAGCTACTGGCGCGCTAACTACATCAGGTAGGCGATGCTGACTATCTAAGGGCAGAATCCCAACATATCATCGTTGGGCTAGTCTGCCTCATCCTAAAAAGAGCTTAGAATGCCTTGCAACCGCATATGGGTGACCCTTAGTTGGAATTCGTATTGCGGCGGCTTCGGATGACTCAGTATGAACTTTTGTACCCATTCCTCTTCTTCCACCCAGTACATACTGCTCGTCATTGACAGAGACGAAGCCACGTTTGTAATCGTAACGGCGGAATATTTACCACTAAGCCACCAAAAAGGGAGCCTTTCATGGGGCTTCTGGTAATGCTCATTTTTATGCCTCATATTCCGCTATCAAATCGATGTCCATCGTATCGTTTACCGCATCGTTTTCCCTCCCATCCTACAGTGTAGTCAGCGATTAATCCGTAAACTTCATAAAAACGCAATAACGCACCTTGCGGGGGTGAAATGGGTTCACCACCTCCAATAGAGGCACAGTAAGATAGTCAAATGATGAGGCTAGTAAAACATACCAGGTATGCCCAAGGCGTGTATTTGAACTAAGTGGCCGTTTCAAGATATCTGATACCTTGAGTAGGTCACAAACGCGTATGCAAAAAAGTAGAGATAGAAACGGTTTTTTTTTTCAGTGTAGGTCAGATCGTGGTGATGAAGTAGAGGCTGAGAAAGTGAACGATGGTGGAAGAGGAGCAAAGACTCAGGGTCACACAGAGAAGTACGCAAATTTTATACCTAAACAAACGGCGGTGACGGCCCGGGTGAGTGTTCCCTTTCCGGGCATTATTCTCAATTTGACACACCGGGTCACCGATCCAGAGTCGTCCGCAAAGCAATCCTGTTTCCTCTCGTCATCGGTGTCCAACTTAGCCTTAGGCTATTATGAGGCTGGTGGATTGTCTCTGCTAAGAATAGAGGACCTGCGTCTATCTACTCTTCAGCATCTCGTGAGTATATGATTCCAGAATCGCAGAAGGTTCTTTGACGGGATATTTTTGTGACTCTCTCACAAAGATGTGATCGCTTGAGGAGTCAACAATCGAAGAGGCAAAAGCATCAGAATCTTGTCATGGCAAGCTTACTCTACTATTGAAGCTAGCGGAGATATAGACGAAATTGATTGCCTCCGAGCAAGAGAGCGCTGAGAGACTCTAAAGGCTGGGTGCGGTGGGGTGATGTGATATTGGCGGATGTATCCATGGAAATTGATATACATACATGACAACCTACCTAGGTATCATTCCGATATCAAACCGAATAAGTCAAGCCGCGTTTACAGGTATTTTAACCTGAAGATTAGTCATTATGGATATTCATTGTATTGATTCCTCTAATACACTAATCGCTTGAACAGGGATATCTTGTTTCTTGAAAAAAGTGCAGGGCAAACAGAAAAAGAAAAGCAATCCAAAAATTCTACCTAGACCCTTGACCAAGACCTAGTTACTCACGAAATAATTCCCCGCCACAATACCACCTTTCAAGCCCAACTCCTTCTCATACTTCTCCAAGTCGAACCACATGCGCGCAAAATTCCCCACCTTCTTTCCCCCCTCCGGCGCATACTTGCTCACAACTAGTGACTCCGGCTGCTTGTACAAGAAAAAGCAGTATCGATGCGGACCACTCGGTGGCGGCGGGGCTGGTCCAATGTAGTTGGCGATGAATGGTTCGGAGGAAACCAGATTGCCTGTACTTGGATCGTGTTTGAATCCTGGCTGCACCCAATGCAGGATGGGGCCGAGACCACGCCAGGACTGGAAGGGCGCGTCGATGTCAATTGCTACCATGATGTAGGTATCTGTAGAGGAAGCCAGGGAGGCAGGGAGACGTAGCTCCGGTGGGCTTTGTGCGTCTACGTGATGAAGACATATTAGTATAGATTGTAGATAGGTATCACGGGTGCTGGGAAACTTTTTCATCTTCCAATGGAAGGCACTTGGCTGAGATTGGGACATACCGGCTTTCGGAATCTTTGTGCCTGTCGCAACATCCTTGTGCGGTCCAACTGACAACCCAAGAGCTTTGGATGTATCTTTCTTGATTTCCTCGAGATAGGAATTGATACTTTTGTAAGAAGGCATCGCTGGTTGGCGAAAGGTCTTTCTTTGGCCAGATGCTAATGTGGAAAACAAAGTTTTCAATGTATCCCAAAGAATGGAGCAGGAAATGGGATAAGGAGCACTTAAATCTATATGTAGAATCGGTGTTCGTGAGCTATGGATAGCGATCTTCCTTCAGACTTGCCTAATGAGGCAATTGTCCGGGGTAATTGTCCTGCCGAGCTGTCGCCGGAGTTAGCGTAAATCCGCAAAGCCCGTAGCCCTACGAGAGCTACGAGCGCGATGATTGGTTACGGTAATATATCAGATCAAATATTATCGTGTGTGGCATGTGCACTATGCCCTCATGTCTGATTGATTAACTATATTGTGACGACATGGCAATGCGTGATGATCGACAGCATACATAGAAATCAACTACGGCAATGGAAAATATCTCTAATCGAGTTTCGGATCAGATTCATTTCTTAGTTTCTTCTCGCACGGCGTATATAGTACATTTAGTACGAATTCAAATTGTAGATAGATGGAAATTAAAGGAATATTCCAATTGAAAAGCCAAACCACCTGCGTCATACGCATCAGACGGGCATTTAGACCAATGACCCCCTCTTAAGCCGAAAAAGGCTGATCGTTCTGCTCAGCGTTCTTGACAGAAACGGCTTCCAAAATGCCACCAGCGCCCTCTCCTTGTATCATAGTCTCCTTGATCGGGCCAACGTAGAACTTCTTTCCTCTAACATACCAGTAGACAGTAGAACAGAGGAGAATAAATGCCATGAAGACAATGGCATAATTCATGTTTTCAGCAGTAACAGGGCGCACAGTCGGGAAGAAGAAAATAACAGAGACAAAAGCCGTCCACAAGACAGCCCAAAGATTGACCCAGTACGAGTACTTGCCCATGTTCCACGGGCCAGGTTCAAATCGACCAAAAACCATCTTGCAGATCACGGGAATCGTGTACGACCAGTCAAGGGCAATGGCAGTGATGTTGAAGACACCCTCGATAGCAGCATAATTACCAAGGGCGATCAAGTTGATGGCAATGCACCAAAAGACGGAGAACCACACGGCGTAGAGCGGAGTTCCGGTTATAGGGTTGACCTTGACCCAGATATTGGAAAAGGGGAGCAAGCGGTCTCGAGAAAATGCAAAGACGGTACGAGCGAGAGCTTGTGTAGCAGTGAGGCAAATAAATTCCAAAAGAACAACGGCGCACGAAGCATAAACGAGACCGCCAGTCTTGCCGAGGCTGTTATAAAAAATCTGGGCCACGGGCTGTTCCATAGGAGAGGCGAGAATTACGCTTGGGTCGCCCATGCAGAAGCACAAAACAATGTTGAACAGCCATCCGACAACGTAAACAGTGGCCATAGCAAGGAAGATTGCCCAGGGGGCTTTGATTTCCGGATTTGTGATTCTAGGGCATAGTTAGCAGACATAAATTTACAATTGGAATAAGGCAAAACGGTACTACTCACTCTTCAGCGATGTGTGCGGTTGCATCATAATCGGTCATTGTCCACGAAACAGACAAGAATCCAAACAACCATGCAAAGCCATTTGGAGTCCATCCAGATGCATTATTAATGTCGGTAAAGACGTACTTTGCATCGTGTCTGTCTTCAGTTTTGACTAGCAGCGCAATACTGCACGTGACCACGACAAGCAAGTGGAAAATCACATACGACCTAGTCATCTTCTCCATCCAACCGGTAGGAAGGGAATTGAGAATACCACACAGAACGGTCAAACCAGCCATCACACCGACAGTCTCACCAGTTGTTGGAATCCAGTTGAAATCACGGCCCATAGACACTGCCGCCAGCAGCATTTGAGCCGCTCCGTACTGAGAAGACGCAGCACCAGCGATCTGGCCGAGCAGGTTGATCCAGCCCGTGAGCCAGCTGATGGATGGCACCCATCGCGGGGGAGCGAGACGGGAGACGGTGAAATACAGGCCACCGCTTGTTGGGTAAGCCGAAACTAATTCGGAAACGGAAGCAGCAATACACATACAACCAAAACCGGAAATCAGCCAACACCAAACTACAGCGGAGGAGCCTCCAGCTTCGAGAGGATACACAAAGGTTGTCGCGATGGTGGCAAAAAGGCCAGAAATACTGAACGCGAACGAGAAAGTGGACAGATAGCCGAATTCACGCTTCAAGACCTGCTTTGTATTAATAACGGCAGTTCTAGGTGCAAAGGGGGTTGGATGACCGGGGCCAAACTCGGCCCGAGACTACAAGTACAATGCTAATAGACTGAAAGACTGCGATGGGCATACCGGTTGGTAACCGAATTGCTCGGCCAAAACTCTGTCAGCTTCAGAAAGCTCATCCAGTTGAAGGATACGCTGGCCGTCTTTTTTCACTGGTATGGGCGCATTGGGCGACGCGGTGGTCTTGTCCAGGGAGTTCTTTTCGCTATTGGAGGCGGACATCTTGTTTACCAGGTGGGCATTAACTTGTTGCTTTCGGTTGTTTTGTTCCAAGATTTGTCGCGTGAGGCGTTCGTTTGAGTTGTTATATAAATTGCGGATCTATACTTGTCGTATACACTGACTGGGGTGGGATTTTACCGCCACTTGAAATAGCGTACTATCCTCTTGCGTTGCGATAAAAGTTCAATAAGCGTATGCTGGTCCATGGACTGTCTCTCGAAGACGAGGAGACAACTGGGGATTGGTAGAAAGTCGCGTGGGGAGCAAGCTGGTATTTATTCCGGGGCGATAGCTACACAGGAAGTAGGGATGAAGAGAAGGAAAGTGAAAACGAAAAGTACAGGAATTTAAAGCTGAATAAAGTACGGAAAAAAAAATTGACGGGGATTAAGATTAAGAGCAAAGATAAGTGGGTTCCATCTTCTTTGCGAGTGTCGAGTGAAAACTTTCCCGATCAGGAAGACTATTATTTACGTAGGGAGGGGCGACGGGAGGGCTGATTGGCGCTAGGCGCAGATAGTTACATTTTCCCACGTTGCAATCGATCAATCACGACCGCGTGTGACAGCCGCTGCAAGAATTGCACGCTAGTGCCATCATTTGCCGAGGCTTGACATTTAGCGCGCGTCTTATCCTTGGCTAAACGCGTGGGTGTAACGCTGCACAGCCAATGGTATATATTACATAGCATACAAGCGGGGCGCAACAGCCGTTTAAATTTTTGCACTCTACGGAGTAGCGTGCACAATGACGCAACTACGTAGTAGCATCGCATCCATAGCTTGCAGCCACTCACAGCCGCCGCAGATGCCAGAAATGTTCCTAGCATACTTGCTGCCTATTGGATGATGTCTGTCCGTGCCCCCACTGTCCAGTCCTCGGACCCTATCAGCCTATCAGACAGTCCTTCCATTTTCTCTCTAGGGTCCTTTACCACGGGATAGCTTTACTGTTCTTGACAAGATTGAAGAACCCCTGTGAGACTGAGCAGTGACCAGGCAAGTTAACCGTCTTTCCGCTCTTGGTTATGTTATGCGTCGTCCCAGCAGTGCGTACTACTACGTAAAATGCCCTTATCTTCGTATTGTTTGAGATAAGGAACGCCGCGTATGCAGGTAGCAACAGGGGCCACGCGCCGTTATCTCGTTCTTGTCCTTGAAGTCCGATTAAGTTGCTCTGGGCTAATCACCATCCTCGGACGAATCAGAGCCGTCAAAATAAGTTTGCTGGTTGGAGTGCTAGTCGTTTGTTTGCAGGAATAACTGGAATACCTCAGATTGCAATGTCAGTTGATTCAATTGTTCATCCGAGTAACCCCTAAGTACAGGTAGCCTAGGTAGATAGTTACCCTTAACAGCTCCTAGTGATATGCTTTCTTTTGGTCTGTCACCCAGAATAGAATTATAGATGCTGCTACTTTCCATAGCTTGGGAGAAGCTTGGGGCCGTCGGTTCTAATACCTAGGTAACCACGAATGCTTAGAGTTGTTTACGCTAATCTAGGTTGAAGAAAAAGAGACGTTGTTATTGGCTGGGACATAATAAAGGTTCAAGGTTGTCGATAGTTACTTAGGTAGTTAAACGGCAACGAGGACGGCTACGTTTCAAAGATCTGTTAAGTCGGTTCACCAGGCCCATCATCTCATCGATTGGGTCAAGAAGTTGTCGTTAGGTATGCATAATCAGGTCATACGTCAATACTCGAAGCGTTGGTTTATTTCTTTAACGTTGATCGACGGGGGAAGGTACCTAGGTATGTTGCCTAAGGCACCCTTTCAACGTGCCGGCCTTCGTCTGATCCATGGATTCTAACCCTGACTTTAGGGATACCATCCATGGATCCTCCACGCGGGTACCTGGGTAGGTATATGGCGTGATGAAGAGGCCTATAACGGCAAAGAGTAAGTGTCACCATGAACAAATACTGTAGCGGATAAAAGGGACGTAGTCTAGAAAACCATGCCAGACCACTTACGAACAACTGAATACACAGACACAAAAAACAAGATGTTTTTCGCAGCGATTCCCCTCGAATTAACATTGCTAATTTCCGATTTCTTAGACCTAGCTAATCTAAACGTGCTAACTAGAACATGCAAGTTCATGTTTGGGATTTTGGAATCCCAGTTATACCAGCGAGGTTCTAAAGGCAGTAGTGTCAAGGAATGCAGAGCCAGGCTCTTATATGCCGCCATTTATGGGCAAGCAAATGCTATCACCAAGTTTTACCATGCTGGAGTCTCAATGAGTGTCTTTGAGATCGATACCGACGACTATATGGATGTCTGCTTCCAGAATTCTGCTATTGCAAAACGAAGGCTCTTAGAGATTGATATCCATCCAATCCTGGCTGCTGCAATGTTTGGTCATACTGAGGTGGTCAGGACGTTGCTTGATACGGGCAATGTGGACATTGACTTCAAGTACGCATCTGCAAAAACCGCTCTCTATAGAGAATGACCATTCTAACGTAATAAAACTACTCTTGGAGCGAGGAGCACCTCTAGTGTGGACGACGAAAAAGAAAGAAGACCACCTTACACCTCTCACACTTGCAGCCAATCATGGTAATAGAAATGCAGTTGAAATGATCGTCAATGAACTTGATCATCGATCCACACCAACCAGGACTCTCAAAGCTGAGTGCAGAAGAGCGTGTTATGAAGCTTGTATCGATGGCTTCAATGATATTGTTGATTTTTTCCTTCGCCATAAGATCGATGTCAATCATCACATCCGTCAGCGTGGGTTACTTTACTGGGCAGTAGTTTGCCACAGGCTTTCAATGGTCAAATTACTGGTGAAGTACGGCGCGAAAATGGAGAGTGAGAGAGACTGTGGCATTGTGCGTGCGCTTGGGCTTTCCATCTATGACCACAGCAATCATGCACGCATATTTGACCCGGAAAATTTTATGTATCTTCTAGAATCAGGCTGCAATGTCGCGAACGGCGGCATCCATGCTTGCGCTTTATGGCGCATACTTGACGCTCCTAAGACGTCTCATTCTTCGCAACTTTTCTGTGGGACGCCTCAACAACGAGGTAAAATTAAGCAGCTTCTACTCGAAAACGGATTCGACAAGAAGAATTGCCGACATGGCTGCTGGACGGGGGTCTTCAACAGGAACTTGACAAAGAGATTGAATTTTATCGGCTTTGCGGAATACATTTTAAAACGCGATGTATCGAAAGTTTCGAAACCAGGGAGCTTTAGATAATACCATACAAGGGCACACAATACTTAAGAATCCAAGATTTCTATTGCTGAACATTTCTCGGTGAAGTTGGATCAGAATCCTGCATAGGTAGAAGTATTAAGCAACATCACAAGGAGAGTATTTCTCTGGGTTTTTAGCTATTTTTATACCTGCCTGCCTACCCAGGTATTTATCTTGACAATATGACTAGCAGGAACCAGAAATAAAATATTCTACCTAGGTCTCCGCATATATTATATAAAAATACCAGGGTCTCCGACTAATCATACCTAGATCTTATACAGTCAATGTTGCTGTAAATGGATACCGAGAGGTACCTAGGCATTCCGCTGTCCAATTGTCTTCTTTGGACAATTAGATTGATTGAGCGAATGTCAGCAATCCTTCCAAGAAATGTATCGGATGTATAGCTAGCTAGTTTCAAGTTTTAACTTAATGCCAGGGTTAAGGGAAATCCGGTGCATATGCATTCAGGATTTCAGCAGGTCAAATATCTCAATTGAGTTTAAAATCGAAAAATATTCACTAAACATCAAAATGCAACAGGCGTTTAAAATTAAGTGCTTCTAATTAGCGGGCGATATAAAAATCCAAATATCAAACATGCAATCAGGTAAAAAAAGTCAATGGCGAGGGAAAAAATGAAACGCAAATCGAAACTACCATGCCCTTCCCTTGCCCTTGTCCTCGTCAAGACTAGTATTGCCATATGAAATGAACCGCAATTCCGGGAATTCCTCGTACTGCTGGGAACTAGCCTGCTCACGACTCTGCTCCTCGGCGAGACTCAACTGGATGGCAAACTCCAAATCGTCGATTTCTTGTTGATTACTGCTCTCGGGCTCTGGTGGGGAACTGGCTGGTTGACTGCGGTTTCGGTCGAACTTTGCTCCCTTGCCATACTTAATAGGAATGGAACTGCTTGCAGCTTGCTGGTCGGGCCAGCTTGAACTCTCGTCAAGTAAACTTAAGCGTATTGCTTCCGCGATGTCGGGAGCAAGCTCCTCTTCGACAGTCTCTAGAGCTGGGGAAGACGAAGACGAAAACTCGCGCGGTGGGAAGGAGCTATTTTGAGCAGCAATCGTATCACTGGATACGCTGCTGGCCATGGTACTAGTCTCACTGTCTTTACGTTTGATTGCGTCGTTGTTCCAGCTCTCTGTGCTCAGCAGCTGAGCATAAGTAAGGAGTTCCTCCTCCGTTGCGTCGGGTCCTAGCAAGTCCGTCCCAAATCGGTGGCTGAAATGCTCCCTTTGTCTCTGGTCTTCGACAAATTGTCTTTTCATTTCTTCGTGCTCATCTTGGATGAAATCTTTCAAAGCATTCCGACCAGTGCTGCTAAAGCGTTGACCCTCCGTAGACGCGTTACTGCCCCGATGGGATCGCCGCAAACGGCGTTTGTTAGCCTTGTACTCATCAGCAGCAGACGAGCTGTACGACCAATATCGAACATGTGTCCCGAGAGAAACGACGCCTCGCAATACAGTGGGATCCGGATCGAGACAGATTGCACCTGCAGCAAAATAGTTGTTTCCAACCCCTAGAATAGATGCTTCTGCCTGGATGAGACGACGGCGGGCACGGGACGAGAATCTAGAGTGCAGTGTGCGAATTGGCCGAGTCGTAGAGGCCAACGGATCCCAAGCTTCGACCAATCCGTCATTTCCGCCGTGCACAAGATACAAAGATGTCAAGGCAAGGCAAGAAATTTGAGGTGACTCTGTGTGAATGATCCGGACTGGAGAGACGGTATTCACCAGTCCAAAAGTACGGCTAGTAGGTGCTCTCATGTTCCAAACATAAATGGACCCGGTATCGGTGCCTACTGCCAACAAACGGGATCGTTGACCAGGCACCCCAGATTCAGAAATCGTAGTATCCATATGCGGTAACGGAGAAGAAAGGGGTGACGACACGGCGGAGGTACTTGACATCCCAAGGAGAGGATCCTCAGCCACAGTAAGAAGTGCTAGAGTAGACATATCAATTGCAGCTGCAGTCAACTGAAGAGATTTAGAACCACCAAAGACAAAATCGGTTGCTTTCCACTCTATATTGGCTGTGGTTGGGACGCTAGGATTAACATGGCTTGAAGCTCTAGACCGAGGCATACTGGCAGATCTAGGTCTCTCAGGCGTGCTCGGTCCACCAAACAAGGAAGCCGGGGAATTCGGAGTAGAAAATTTTGTAGAGGATTGGGAAATGGAACCCCCTTCCTCATCTAACACCCTCTGACGAACATAGCGGCGAATTGAGGCACGTTGGCTTTGATCATACCCGCGATTGACGATGAAAATGTTTTCACCAGCTCCATTCAAATCGTCACCAGCAAAATCGACTTTAAGCAGTCTTCGCATATCCCAACCTTCACACACCTTTCGAAAGTGCTTGGGTTTGAACGCAAGAAACTTCTCGATCTCTTTAGTTCCTGCCGCAATTTGGCTCTCGCTCAGACCCATAAAATCAGTAGAGGAGCGTGGACTATAACTACCATCAACCAACTCTCTGTTAAACGGGTCCGGCCTAGCAACACGGCGAGTGGCCTCAACAAGTTCCCAGCCAACACTGCGACCGGCTTTCCAAGCTAGCCGTTCAAGTTGTTCAAGGGAAGCTTTTGGAGGAACCTCAGGGACAGTTGGAAGCTCGGTCAAGTAATAAACCTCGCCAAGGGCATTCAAGACCGTTGCCCAAATACGCCGAGTAGAATATCGACTAGCCGAGAAATTCTCGTCTACAGCGATAGAAATAATCGGCACACCCGGACTTAGTACCCATTTTGCTGTGACTTGGCCACGGTCAAACCGACGGTCATGCACGGGACTAGTTCCAAGAGAGTATGCTGTCAAAATACCTGAAGACGAGCCAGACAGAATACCAATCATACTATTTGTCATCTTCAGAATGTTGGGAGATTTGGCAATCCATACCGAACTGACGCCAGTCGTGATTATGTTAAGGGCAGGAATACCTGCTGCAGGTTCTGAGTCGAGCACGGAATAATTGAGGAAGCGACCTCGTTGTTCGCCAGATGACAGGAAATAGTTCCGCCCCTGGGGACAGCCTTCACCATATATCATGCCATAAGTCTGGCTAACATCCATAGAATTCGGGAGTCCAACCATGTCACCAGCACCCAAGCCGTACTCCGCTTCACCAGTATATAAATCCGCAAAGTGCTGGAAAAGTTGATGGGCAGTGAGACCCCATGGGCCCGTCTTAGCAAGGGAAGGATCGCTCATTGAAGCAACACCCTGCTCTGCCGCTCCATGAATGAATAGAGGAGATTTCTTGCCATTGTTAGGACTGAAGAGGGCATCAATATGACTGACAGGATAAAGAAGCTGGGATGTATAAGTCGCAAGGGCTGAGCCAGATTGGATACCGCCAGGACGAACGTGGTGCCTGCCAGGTGAGGACGGTGTCGACGGCTTTCCCCTAGCGAGAGAGCGTAAAAGTCGTGTTCGAAGAATATATTCACTGCGCCAGGACGCTAAAGCTGTCAGTCTAGTAAACGAGCGCCTGTCCGATGCCCAGCTATCAGAAGATATATCATCGATGGTGCTGCGTGGTCCCGGAAAGTAGCGCGCAAAGGCAATTCTCCAGGCATGCGGGGTTGTTACTAGTGCATGGAATCGACGGGACACGAGGCTGATGGCTGTCAAGGATGCAGGCGGTAGGTGAGATAGGATATGGGTAAGAACCTCTGAGGATACTTATTAGTTACGAATATCATTCCTCGTTTAATTTTCTAAATGCGAGCGTACCGTTTGGAAGATCTGCAAGGGATCGACGTGGGTTAACTCGCAAGACATAAGCCTTTGACTGATTCCGCGCCGGAGAAGATTGAAAGACATCTTCCTGCACACTGCCACTGTGAGACCCATGCTGAGCCGATAATGGTGACGACGCAAGAACTACATCGTCGCTCAGTCGGCGTAGTAGCGGCTCTTCGATCCCATCACGTCCGCTTGCTGCTGCGGAAGAGGGCAAATCGCATGACGCGTCAATGTCCCGGTCTTCGACATCTCCACGGGGAAGAATGCCGAGAACCGGTTCATCGCAACGATGGTCAAGGCCATGCTGGGAAGAGGTTGTAGAAGGGACTGGGCTGGCGTTTGTTAAAGGAGTTTGAGAGACGGTAGTAGGCTCTGGAAGCATAAACGGATTGTGGTAAAGGTTGAGCAAAGAAACTGCGACTGACCAGAAAAGCGCTGGATCAGTCGATGGCCAGAGAACGGTGCGCGAGGGGGCGAAAGGCGTTTGCTTTAAGGCTTCGGCGATACCTGAGGGACAGGGTGGTGGAAATGTGAGGAATTGTGGTTGGGTGGAAAAAGCTGATGAGCGAAGATGATGAGATGAGTTAGCCGGTGCTGACTAACCGCCGCTCCAAGTTTTGCTTGGCAATATAATTCCGATATCTCTTGACTTACAACATTTTTGAGAGACAATATGTATTTTGAATTAATTATGAGTTAGAAAGCAATAAGTTGATAGCCAGTTAAATATATAAATATATATGTAATGATAATACCTGACCAACATGGGCAAAGATATCTCACTCTTGCCTAGGTACTTGACCAGACTTGTTAGATGAAGAAGAACAGCTCTATTGTGGATTTTTCTCTGGATACTGTTAGGCATTAACCTTGAACAGTCAATGGCCACAGACATGATAGCGATATGTGATAACTGATCTCCAGTAGGCCTAATGATACGCTTCAACAACAGATACCTAGGCATTTTCGTAAGGGACCTATATTCGCCTCTCACTGCCCCCTCGAGTGCAAAATACCCATGCGGCAGGAATTGAGCAGTATGACGCAACCTTGTAATGGCGCCAGGATCGTGATACGAATTATATTAGTTGACAGGATGTCAGACAGTGATCCTAGTTCGTCGTTCCAACTTGTCAGTGACTCAGTCTGGTTTAGATATGCTATTCCATATCTGTACTAGCGTTGCAAGGTCCCAAAATGGTTAGCGCCATCTGCACGAGACCTTCCTTGCAAACAATTAAAAGACAACAGCAGCAAAACGAGCTCACACAAAGGAAGAAATAAAAGGAAAAATCGACGTAGTCATATGTTGACAAGTTTCTGGTACGTATTATATATTTACAGGCCCCGATTTATATGGTATTGACAAGGATTTCAGGGAGCAGCGCTCTAGGCAGCACTCGCCTCCGTCAACTTAGAAGGCGCTATTCCTCAATCAAATTCCAAGAAAGAACATCTATTTCTTCGCAATGCCACCCCTAGGAGGTAAGATGTTATATGGATACTGCAAGCAAAATAAAGACATCACATACTAAGTAGCCAATAGACGCCGACACAATTCGCATTTTAGTCTCAACGGATAACCATGTTGGTTACAATGAGCGCGACCCTGTCCGCGGTGACGACAGCTGGAAGAGCTTCCATGAAATCATGTGTCTTGCCAAAGAGCGTGACGTCGACATGGTTCTTCTTGCGGGAGATCTCTTTCATGAAAATAAGCCATCCAGAAAATCTATGTATCAGGTCATGCGCTCATTGCGCATGAACTGCTTGGGCGACAAACCTTGCGAACTGGAGCTGCTTAGTGATGCTAGCGAGAACTTTCAAGGGGCATTTAACCATGTGAACTACGAAGATCTGGATATTAACATCGCCATTCCCGTTTTCTCCATCCATGGGAATCACGATGATCCATCGGGAGAAGGCCATCTGGCAGCGCTGGATATTCTACAGGTTTCAGGTTTGCTAAATTATTATGGACGAACGCCAGAATCAGACAATATTCAGGTTAAGCCTGTGTTACTTCAAAAGGGCCGCACGAAACTTGCTCTATATGGCCTGAGCAACGTCCGAGATGAACGACTGTTTCGTACGTTCCGTGATGGCAAAGTAAAGTTTTTTCAACCTTCTGTACAGAAGGAGGATTGGTTCAATCTGATATGTGTTCATCAAAATCATCATGCACACACAGAGACGGGATACCTACCGGAGACTTTCCTACCTGACTTTCTTGACCTCGTCATTTGGGGCCATGAGCACGAATGCATTATTGACCCCAGGCAAAATCCTGAGACAAATTTCCATGTCATGCAACCTGGGTCCTCAGTGGCTACATCGTTAGCACCAGGCGAAGCCGTCACGAAGCAAGTGGCAATTGTATCCATCACTGGGAGAGAGTTTGAGAGTGAACCAATACCTTTGAAAACGGTGCGACCGTTCGTCATGAAGGAGATTGTTTTATCCGAAGACAAAACCGCGAAGAAGTTGGCGCGAAAAGAGAACAACCGAACCGAAGTCACACGCTTACTGATGACTTATGTGGAAGACTTAATTGAGGAAGCAAAAGCGCAATGGCTAGAAGCACACCAAGATGATATCGGGGATGGCGAAGAGCCGGATATCCCTCTCCCCCTTGTCCGTCTTCGCGTGGAAACATCGACACCTGAAGGTGGCAGTTTTGACTGCGAAAACCCGCAGCGATTCTCCAATCGCTTTGTAGGCAAGGTGGCGAACGTGAACGATGTTGTACAGTTTCATCGTAAGAAGAAAGTCACTACGAGTCGCAAAGCTGATGACCTGGCTACGGAGACAGCCATGTCACACTTATCATCCCTCGATACGGTCAAGGTTGAACAGTTAGTACGCGAACTGCTTACCGCGCAGTCGCTGACTATACTTCCTCAGAACCTTTTTGGCGATGCTGTATCTCAGTTTGTAGACAAAGATGACAAGCATGCCATGGAAATGTTTGTAAATGAGTCGCTCGATAGCCAGATCAAGCATCTCATGGCCTTGGAGCGTGATGCAGACCTCGAAGACGAGGATGAGGTGCATCAATCGTTACGAAACGCCATGGAGAAGCATCGCGGTCAAATGGAAGAGCTGTTCGCCAAAGGTACGGTAAAGAGAACTCGAGGACAGAAGCGATTCAAACCCAAACCGGACGGCTGGGACTCGGAGTTCGATGGGCCGTGGGAGGATCAGCCTGGCGCGTTGATACATTCTGATAACGAGGGCGTTGATCCGAACGAAGAGGATGTCGCCGAAGATGGCACCGAAAGGGGTGCAACTTCAACTCGCGGACGAGGAAGAGGACGGGGTGGGCGTGGCGCAGCCAGCGGTACTACTCGCAAATCTGCTACTACAAGTACAACTACCGTCAAAAAGCCAGCTGCATCGCGAGCAGGCCGAGGCAAAAGGGCTGTTGTTGATGACGAAGACGAAGATGAAGACATAATTATGGTTAATGACTCCATGGAAGAACAAGAAGCAGTCGCATCAGATGACGATGACTCCCAGGCTCTTTTCGTCCAGCAACAGCGCAGCAACAAGACACCGCGCAGTACACGACAGCCGGCAGCGGCAAGTACGATGACAGGATCGAGAAGCCGCGCGAAAAAAGATGCGTCTCCAGCGCCGTCGTCGGTGACAGCAGCAGCATCGTCGACCAGACGCGGCGGGCGTGGCGGAGCAAAGTCTACACAGCAAACGACTCTCAATTTTGCATCGCAAGCCAGTTCGACTGGGGTAGCACGACGCAATGCCGCCCGTGCAGCCAGAGCAGGCTTCACGGAATTGAGTGATGTCGAGGATGACGACGATGACGATGCATTCGAGCCAGCAGCAGCCATTAGCGCTCGAAGGCGTCGATAGGTACTACGTAGGGGGAATCATATTGCATTTTTTTTAGTCTACAATTGGCAATTTCTGCTGGAATCCACAAAATTCACCCTTGTCTAGTTCCTGCAGATCAGTCGATGCAATCAAGGAGCGTCAGCGTCATCGATGCAAGGCGAATGGGTAGAGAGACGTCCAAACAGCAGGCACGGTATCATTTTCAGTTTCTGGCATGCATGGGCATGTATGAGTATACTACGTACTATGTAATTCCCCTGTGGCTCTCCAGGCTCAATAATGCGTAGTGTCTAATGTTATAACTATCTCCTTAAGCATTGTTGTCGTGATTACTAAGGACTAAGACGGCCGAGTTAGTTATAGGGCCGACTCTGATTGGCCAGCGGCCTGAAGGTTTGAAACAATAATCCGCATGCCAGTGGTGTTCACTGTTCACTGTTTCAGTGTTCACTGTTTTGCTATTTAGTTAGATGGCAGCATTCAAGGCCAAGAACTGATGATGCTGCAATGCATGCTCAGTTTCGCCGACGTTGAAACAAGGACTGTAGCACAGCGTCATCAGGAATGCACCGCATCCCCGCCTGCGAAACATGGGCATGATGGAGCCAGGAGCGCACACTAGCACCAACTTGGCTGGCGCTAGCCCGCTTTGAGTCTAGCTCGGCCCGCGCTTGGCAGATTTTCTGCCTGAGGCTGCGCTCCTCCCTCTGATGGCGATCCACCTCCCTCCTTCCTCGTCGTGGCTGTTTCAGTTTCACATCTCGTCCTCCCGTCGTCCATCGCTCTTTCTTCTTCAGTTTCTTCGGTTTCTTCTTTTTCTTCCCTTTTTTGGCAGTCGCTCGTTCTTCTCTCGTTCTCTGCTCTCGCTCTCTGCGACTCAGACTCAGCTCTGCTCTCGCTGTCAACTTACTCTCCCGCTCTATACTACAACGAACGCATATCTCATCCCCAATATCTGATACATCACGATGGTTCCGGTGCGTGCCCGCTGAGTTTGAGCCACGGATTTCCTATTTGTATCAAAGGCTAACATTGCTCGAATCACCTTACAGTCTTACACAAAACTCTTTGCCGCGGTGTGTGGCCTGGCTTCCACCGCCGCCGCTGTCAACCCCCTCGTTGTCAAGGGCAAGGACTTCGTTGACAGCGTCACTGGAGAGCGCTTCCAGATGATCGGTGTCGAGTAAGTGCGCCAATTGACTGTGCTGGTGCTGCACAGGTGCGAGTTGCATGCGCTAACGAGCATCCAAGCTACCAACCTGGTGGTTCGTCTGGCTTCAAGGGCACCAGTGACCCTCTCAGCGACCCAACATCTTGCTTGCGTGATGCCGCCATCATGCAATACCTTGGTGTATGCTACTTCTACGCATTGCTCAATTTTGCCTGCTGCTAATTCGGATATCAGATCAACAGCATTCGTGTGTACAACCTGGCTCCTTCGGCAAATCACGATGAATGCGCTTCCATCTTCAATGCTGCTGGCATCTACTTGGTCTTGGACGTCAACTCCCCGCTCGAGAATGGCTCCCTCAACCGCGCTGCTCCGTGGGAATCGTACAATAGCATCTACATGCAGCAGGTGTTTGGCGTCATTGAGGCGTTCAAGAACTTCCCCAACGTTGCTGGTTTCTTCTCCGGAAACGAGGTGATCAATGAGGACAGCACTGAAAATGCTCCAAACTACATTCGAGTATGTCTTGCCTCTGTTTGTTGAGTTGTCCAGCAAAACAAACAAACAACAGTACTTTCCGCTAACCAAGCAAACAGGCCGTTCAACGCGATATGAATGACTACATTAGCAAGAACTCCGAACGCCAAATTCCTGTCGGTTACTCCGCTGCCGATGTCCGCCCAATGCTGGTTGACACTGCTTATTACTTGTCTTGCAACCTCACCAACGCCACTGATTCACGTTCCGCCTTCTTCGGTCTCAACTCGTACTCGTGGTGCGGCGATGCAACCTACGAATCCAGTAGCTACAATGTGCTCACCGAAGACTTTAAAAACGTCTCTATCCCCGTCTTCTTCTCGGAGACTGGATGCAATGCTGTCAAGCCACGAACATTCACTGAGATTGAGTCGATTTACTCGAGCAACATGACTGATGCTATTTCCGGTTCTCTGGTCTACGAATGGTCCCAAGAGGCGAACAATTACGGGCTGGTCCAGGTCAATAGCAACGGAAGTGTCAGTCTTCTTACCGACTTCGAAAACCTAAAGGCTGTGTATGACAAGCTGGATTTCAGTGCTATTACTGCGTCAAACGCTACCCAGAGCTCAATCGAAGCTCCCGTCTGTGACCCTAGCTTTATTACTTCCAATATTTCTACGTCTTGGGCTATCCCAGCCCGTGTTCCTGGAGTCGACAAGATGATCTCCGACGGCTATACAACAAATGTTTCCGTTGGCGCATTGGTCTCGGTATCGTCAACTAAACTTAACCAGACTGTGTACGACCCTTCGGGCAACGTTGTCAGTGGTATCATGCTGAATGTTCTCACCAATGGCACCGTCAACAAGCCCGGTGGCAACGCTACTACCGCAACAGAGTCATCTACCCCTTCCTCTACCTCTACCTCTACCTCTACCAGCTCTACCAGCAGCTCTACTTCTTCGTCCAAAAGCGCCGGTACCGCTATCTCCCCCTACGCTGGCACTATTACAGCCCTCGGTGCCTTGGTGGCTACGGCATTTTTGGCTTTGTAAATCTTACCTGGCTATCTTACATCATTCTTTTTCATTCCCCTTTTACTTGGTCCCATAGAGCTTTCTGGTATTCAGTAACGAGATCGAGGGTTCTCCTCTATATGTTTCATTCTCGGCGGCTAAAATGCATACGGCTAAGTGCTAAATATGCTTGTTGGTGTAAATTATCTTTTCTCTGCAGTTGATTCCCATTGCTTTCGTTCCTTGATCCATGTGTCTTCTAGTTGATTGAGCAGTGAGGCTCAGTGCAATCGCATTACGATTTTGAATTGCCACGGCGTGTATATGTTAATCGTTAGTTAATTACCTAATAAGCCGGTTTTAAACCATTCATCCTCTGGTGGTCTCTTCAGATGAGGCTTGGTATCCTCTACCGTGTCTTCCCCTCCCATACTGGCACTTTTAATCTAGGTAGGCCGTACCTAGGTACAGCGTTTGGCCCCCGGATTATCGCTAACAGCATAGCATAGTTCTATCAGTCTCAACATTCAATTCAAAGGGAGATATAGTGGATATATATAGTTTTTCTGACAACGAAAGATAAACATGTAATCTGCTCCCTTCGTTTTTTTGAGGTTGGAGTATCGCTGACGAACTGCCATCGGTGTCCGGCCTGGAAACACTTACGCGATTTCCTCCCAATCCTACCTAACCGTACTCATCTCCCATTTTTTCCCAGGAGAGCGTCGTCCTCTTTAGGGTATTGGAGCTTAGAGCTCCTTGGTTTGTCTCTGATGCATTCTTGTTTCAACAGGCGGCAACGCTGGCAAGGTTGGCTGTAGGCTCGCAGAATACAGCGAATCTTTTCATATCCGCAACTTTTGCACGCTTGAGATTGATTGTCTGCTTTCTTCTCCTTTTCCCATTTTCCCTCCCTCTTTTGAGCTCCGCGGTTTTAGTTGATGAGGGTCCGCATTAGTAATGTCTGCACGCCGCAGTTTATCATTGGTCTCAAGTCCAAATGACTGGTATAGTTCTAAATCCATTTCATATCCGTATATACCAAGAATATTTAAAGGTAGGTCAGGAGGTATGCTGTTAGCGATAAATCCGGGAGCCAAACGCTGTACGGCCTAGATTAAAAGTGCCAGAGCACTGGAACGCTTGAACTTAAGCCAGTATAGGGTGAAGATACGACAGAGATAACTAAGCCTCATGAAGAGGCCCATGTTGAGGATGAATGTGTTTAAAACAGAAATGCGTGCTGCCATTCTCCATCATTCAAGCTGATCCAAGGTCATGCAATCCTTGTTACCGGAGGTTCGCTTTAGAATTCCCGTTCCTGGGGGCGATTTTATTTATATCCGGACAAGTGACGGCCCGGTGGATAGCTCGCCACACCTGCCTTTCTGGGTGGACTGATACTCCGTGAAGTCCGCACTGTACCAACTTAGAAATCAACACGGTGCGGCGTGCCCCCGCACGATTCAAGGAACGACAAGTAAACATCCCCATGAATACGGCAGATTCCGGGGCACTGGCTTGCTTTCCTGACGTGCAGTCGGGCACAGTTGAGGAATAAAATACAAAACCAACCACTATACTAAGTATACAGGCCAACAGCGATGATTTTAAGCTAGAAGCTAGAAAAGATACGTACCAGAGCAGCGCTTTTTGACTCTGACACTCCTAGTCTCCGGCGGGTGGCGGAGCGTGGGATTGCCCGATCCCACGGACCAGGCGAGCCTTCGACGGAAATTGGAAGTTGATTTGCTGAGATGATCGGCTCCGTTTGAAGCTCTCCGTAAAATCTTATGTATCCGTAGTCATATTCCGTATCTCCGGGACTCACCCCGCACAGGGTACCCTCGGCATTACCGTAAATTGATAAGTCATCCGAGTGCCCGGGCGCTGCTGACCAATCAATGCGCGATACAAATCTTGTAATTTACGGGCGTAATACGCGTACAAGACGCCTAACGCGGGGTTCTTCAATAAGACCCCGCGGTTATGCGCGCGCCTTTCTGTTTCTGGATGCTCCGCATGCGACGCTCGCTTCCTCATTGGAGCGAACCCCCCCACGTGACGTAGCGACCTGTGCGGGTTTGCATCACTTATAAGAGCATGGATACCTCTGTCTCTTTCTTTCTTCTCTCCTTCCTCCATCTCTCACCTCACATCCTCATCCTTCTCCTCCTCCTCACCATCACTATCATCCACTGATTCATCATGGCTCTCTTTCAGGAGATCACTCTGCCCAATGGCATCAAATACGAGCAGCCGCTTGGACTGTATGTATATATATGCACTCTCCAGCTTCCCCTGGTTATTCGCTAACTGATTAGGTTCATCAATAACGAGTTCGTCAAGGGCGTTGACGGCAAGACCTTCGAGACCATCAACCCTCACGACGAGAAAGTCATTGGCAGCGTGCACGAAGCTACCGAGAAAGATGTCGACATTGCCGTCAAGGTCGCACGAGAGGCCCTCACCGGCCCATGGAAGAAACTTATACCCACCGAGAGAGGGCGGCTCTTGACGAAGCTCGCCGATCTCCTCGAAGAACACATTGACACAATAGCTGGCATCGAGACTCTAGACAACGGCAAGGCCACAGTCTTTTCCAAGGGTGACGTCCAGAACTCCTCATACTGTCTTCGTTACTACGGCGGTTGGTGCGATAAGATTCACGGCCAAACAATCGACACTGATTCCGAGAGCTTAAACTACACTATCCACGAACCCGTCGGCGTCGTCGGCCAAATTATTCCATGGAATTTCCCCTTGCTCATGTGGTCGTGGAAGATTGGCCCTGCCATCGCCACTGGTAACACTGTCGTCCTCAAGACCGCCGAACAAACCCCCCTATCTGCTCTCTACGTCGCCACTCTCATCAAGAAGGCAGGCTTCCCACCCGGTGTGATCAACATTATCTCTGGCTACGGACGCGTCGCTGGTGCTGCAATGGCCGCACACATGGACATTGACAAGATTGCCTTCACTGGTTCGACATTAGTTGGTCGTCACATTTTGCAGGCTGCAGCAAAGAGCAACCTGAAGAAAGTTACGCTCGAACTTGGAGGCAAGTCTCCTAATATTGTCTTCCCAGATGCAGACCTCGAAAATGCCATTTCATGGATCAACTTTGGTATCTACTTCAACCACGGCCAATGCTGCTGTGCCGGCTCTCGTGTGCTTGTCCACGAAGCCATCTATGATAAGTTCCTGGAGGCCTTCAAGGCCCGCGCACAAAAGAACAAGGTCGGTGACCCATTCGCCGAAGGCACCTTCCAGGGACCCCAAGTGTCCCAGCTTCAATTCGATCGTATCATGGGCTACATTGAGGACGGCAAGAAGGCTGGCGCCAAGGTCGTCACTGGTGGCGAACGGGACGGCACCCAGGGTTACTACATTAAGCCCACCATCTTCGCCGACGTCACGGGCGACATGAAGATTGTGCAAGAGGAAATCTTCGGTCCTGTCTGCACCGTCCAGAAATTCAAGGACGAAGAAGAGGCCATTAAGCTCGCCAACTCAACCACCTACGGCCTGGCTGCCGGTATTCACACCAAGGACCTCAACACGACTATCCGTGTCGCCAATGCCATCAAGGCTGGCACTATCTGGGTCAACCAATACAACAATATCCACCACCAAACACCATTCGGTGGATACAACGAATCAGGTATCGGCCGAGAGCTCGGCCAGTATGCCCTTGAGAACTATACTGAAGTTAAAGCTGTGCGCATCCATCTCGGCGGCGCTCCGTTCTGATAAATCAACGAATTATGTATGCCAATATAACTATTATGTATGCTACGATCTAGTCCTAGTTTTGCCGTTGGCGATGAATGTGTTTGGCACTGTATCCAGGTATCCATCAATGTTAATGGTCTGTACAAAAGCAACAAAGTGTACTCGTATAGAATCAAAGTAAACGGTGAACACTGAACACCGAAAACCGAATTGAGCTCTGACGTCTTCGGTGCAGGATTGACCCGAAAACCCGAGCTCATCAAACGTATTAATCAACTTACTGTATCAGGCCTGTATTGGAACAAAACGACATAACTTTTCCGTAATTATACGTTGGACACTAGATAGTAGATCTAGGTAGTTAACTATCCAATAGTATAACCGTTTATCTATGCACGTATCATACGATATTAACTATAAGGATGAATTCGCACAGAGTTCCGAAGTCGGTTGGTGCAGCCGCAAAAGTTATACAAAGTTGTCGATTGCTGAGACACCAGTGCCATACGAGTAACGGAGTAACGGCCTCAAGAACGTGTCAGATAACATTCATAAATTGGTATATAGCCTCGAGCTTATGATGAATAATATTTCATCGTCAACCAAACCAACAAACATGCGCCATACTCCATGCAGAGAGAACACTTCCCCTTCATCCAGAAAAAAAAAAATAAAAATAAAACAAAGACAGAATCGTGGCCGCGTAAAGGACAGAGAAAAAAAAGAAAACATGTTCTACAAAAAGTATTCACTTCGCCCAGGTCTCGACGAAGGAACGTGTCGTCGGTCATCGCTGACAGCGCTGAAAAGCTTGAATGTAGGTTTGAGGTCTTCGCGGATCTCGCATACTGAGGCCAAATTACCGCATCGGTAGCAGTAGTTTGGAGCACTCCAAACAGTGGCCACGTTCTGCTTGGGGAAGTGATACTTGTAACCTTCGTTGACAAGCTGATGTGCTCGTGCAATCAAGCTCAGGTCATTGACGTGACAGAATTCCTCTGCGACTTTGTTTCCGAAGAGCCACCCTAAGTCCAGTTGGGTTAGCAAACGCACAATCTTTAAAAAAAAAAAAAAAAGCAATCTACTCACCAGCTCCTCGTGGACTAACAGCCCATGTTTCCACTTCTTCTGCATCCTCTGGATCTGACCACACCAGATCGCAGAACGCTCCTTCATGGGGGATTTCTTGTGCTCGAGCGACCACACGAACTTGATCTAATGTCCTAATCTCTGGACTCAATCCGCCGTGCACACACAAGACCTTGCCATCGATAATGGCGCCCAACGTCATGAAGTCAAAGACCTGGCAGCAAGCTTTCCACACGGAGGCATTGCCGTATTTCTGGAAACATTCTTCGTAGAAGCCGTAAACTTGCGTTATCTGCCGTGACTCATGATTTCCTCGCACTAATGTGATGCGGTCCGGGTATCTGGGCAGTTAGCAACGAACGATTCGCGAAGTAGACTTTTACGATCCAACTAACTTGGCCTTAAGACATAGGAGAAGGGTCAGCGTCTCCAAGCTGAAATAACCCCGGTCCACATAATCTCCCAAGAAGACAAAATTCCCAGGAGGGGGTCCGGTTCCTTCTTTTGACGATCCGCTACTAGATCTTTCCCTTCCGGAGGAGGCCGAACCGCTATCGTCAGCATCTTGTAAACTGTCTACATTCTTGATCTTTTTCCGTAACTTCGGATCTGTTATTGTTGAAGGGGGCTCGATATCCTCGGGTGTTATGACTGCAGGGGGTTTCTCTGGAGCTTCGGTATTCGTCTCGTTCGGCATTCCGCCAGCCACTCGGAAGAGCTCGAGCAAGTCATAGAACTGTCCGTGTATATCGCCGCATATCGTGACAGGGGACGAGACTGGTTGTATGTTCGACTCTGCAGGAATTAGTTACTCTGTTTTCACCGTGCAGGTGCAAAGAGTCCGTCCGCACAAACCTTCCATCATATATTCCTTCACAATATCGCACAGTTGCTTCATATGGTGTTCAGACAAGTATTTGCATTGCTTTGCTGCCTGCAGCCACTCGTCTGGACCAGCACTTCGTTTGAGCTTGGCGGGCCCAGGCGCTGGGATTTCTGTGTCTGTCATTCTGTCGTTGATGTGGTGTTTACTAATCGATTGGATGAAGTAGCGAGCAGTAAATGCAATCAAAATAGCATGGAATTAGATATTGGGAGTAAATGCAGCAGCAACAAAAAGGAAAAAAAGAAGAAGTTTTTATAATGAGTAGACTGCCAGACATGAGCAGTCTGCGCAGGGTAGGCTTGATCAGACTGAGTCTTGCTTTGACTCTTGACTCTTGCGGGGAGATTCTCCGTCGTGGCGGCAACTGACGCGCAGTTGGTAGGTGTGGCCCGCCGTACTGCTCTTTCCATCAACCCAGACGACAGACGACAGACGACACTCGACAGTCTACACAGCGTTTGCATGAGTAGAGGCGTCTGTCCACTTGTTGAAAGACCTGTTTTCTTTTTCGAAGACAGAGTGTCTCTAAAACACGCCTCCTGGCAGCTCCCATACAACTGGTCGGGCTTCCCCGCCGTCTACCCAGTTCTCGCAGAATATAACTTATTTCATGCCAACATCTACGACCCTCTATCCCAAACACTTCCAAGAGACCTGGCTATGGCACAGCCTTCAGTTGCCAAATCAGCTGGCATCATCCAGCTTCCAGTAGCCGCAACGCAAAAAGGTTCCTCTGCACCAACACCAGCAAAGAGTACTCCAAAGCTTCCAGCAGCGAGGCTAAAACTGATTGTTCGTCGTCTCCCTCCCGGGCTGACACGTGCCGAGTTTGAGTCGGTCTTGGGCGACGATTGGAAAGTAGGGCAAGGCAAGATTGACTGGTATCAATACAAGTCCGGCAAAGTCTCGAAGGAGTAAGTCTTGCCTTCTGTTCTGATACTAGCTATCATTCATTGTGCTGACGGCTGACCTGATATTCACTAGTCCTGCCAAGCCCTCACGCCCTGCCCGAGCCTACGTTCATGTTATTTCAGAAGATTTAATCACTTCTCTGTCTGAAAAGGTCAGGAGCACATCTTTCCATGATGCACGAAACACCTCAAATGATGCCGTGCTTCTCGGGCCGCCATCTGTCGAATTCGCCCCCTACGCTCGAGTGCCAGGAAATCGTTCGAGGAAGGATGGAAGACAGGGAACAATTGATCAAGATCCTGAATTTGTTGCATTTCTCGAAAGTCTTACCAACCCAATTACGAAACCGGCAGCGGTAGAAGCTGACACGGAGAAGAAGGAGGACGAGCAAGTAACCATCACACCGTTGGTTCAATATATTAAAGAAAAGAAAGCTAGCAAGGCAAAGGAGGCTGCTTCCGGGAAGTCATCGAAACGCGCAAAAGAGAAAGAGGCAAAGGCGGAGAAAACAGAAACCAAGAAACTTTTGAAGAGGTCAGATCGAGAGGTAGCCACGGACTCTACGCCTGCATCACCCGAAAAGAAAGTACCCCCAATAGCAAAATTAGAAAAGGCCACGAAGGAAGCCGTGAAGGCTGCAAACAAACAAGCGACAACTTCCAAACCTAAACAACCGTCCGCAAAGGAGATTGCACAGCCGCCTACTGTTGCTACTACCGCATCTGAACGAAAACGAGAGCGAGAGCGAGGCGATGTTAGCGTCGCAGCAAAAATTCTGCAAAGAGATCTGGGGCTCGCACCATCCGGTGGCCGGCGCCGCGGGAAAGCTGCTGCATCTACTTCGGAGAGTGAACGTGCAAAGTCCGATGAAGTTAGTGCAGAATCAATTCCCTCGACTCCTACTTTACCGACTGGGCCAAAGGGTTCCAAAACGAACGCAAAAGCAGCCAAAGACGTTGTCCCCAGGGGAACGACTTCCAAAGCTAATCCTCCTGCTACCCAAGCAGTATCAGGAGATCCAATACCAGCTTCCCCCGTCGCCGACAGTGTTACAAAGTCGCCTGGCCCTTCGTCAAGAGCACCTCGAGCTTCAAAGCAACCAAACGCCAAGCAACCCACTGTATCGTCAACGGTCACACAGGCATTCCTTAAGCATGCGAACCCATCCCAAGGTGTTACGGAAGATCTGCTTCAGACAGCATTTGGCGCTTTCGGCAAGGTGACTAAAGTGGAGATTGACAGAAAGAAAGGATTCGGATACGTGGATTTTGCCGACGCAAATGGTCTTCAAAAGGCGATCGCAGCTAGTCCTGTGACTGTGGCACAGAGCCAGGTCGTAGTTTTGGAAAGGAAGAACCCGCCAACACAAGCGAAGATAGCTAAAGCAGAAGAAACACCGGCACCCCAATCGACGTCGACACCTGCTCAACAGCCCGCTGGCACTCAGAAACGCTCACGAGGGCCGCGCACACGGGGAGGTAGAGGACATAAGAAAGCCACAGCAACTGGTGATGGTGGAAAGACTGAAGCAGGAAACACGACGCCTAGCGATGCTCATTCGTAGATATGCCGCAGTTGGCTTTAGGTAGAATTATGACGAATATGATACCCATGCGATGGACGATGACAGAGCACACTCAATTACAAAAACGGTTGTCCCCTATTAGTTGGCGCGCAGTAGTTTGGAAGCAATCATGCACTCCGCCGCAGAGGAGTGAGGCGATGAACTTCGAGTGCCAACGCATCGCCTCTTTGAAAGGCTGTATTCCCATTTCTGCTTCTATCATGGTACCGCGGTAGGCAGATTTTGCAAGCTACGGCAACATAGCAATGTAATGGCTAAGCCTTCGGGGTGTTGGGAGTTGAGGCGATTGGATGTTTGCGATTTCCAATGGAACTGACTGACCAGGATCTTCGCCACAATGTCATTCCCATCCACGAACTACCAACTGTGAGGCTCAAGGATTAAGATTCAGTAAGTCAGTCATAGACTTATATAATTCAATGGACCTCGAACATTTCTTAGTTCTTCTAAACGGCTAACCATTCAAGTTATCTTGACTGAAATTCGCCAGCAACCCTCTTGGACAAACATGGCTGACCCTGCGGGATTAGCTGCAAGTGTTCAAACGCTCGGAGAATTTTTGGTAACTGTCCTTAAATTCGCTTATAAGATCAAGAGTTCTACTGAAGACCTCTTGCGATATCACATGGTGTTGGAAAGCATCGTGAGGGTAGGTTTTAAATAGTTTTGAATCGAACCAGTGTTAACATTCGTATCTCTAGACAACTACTTTGATGGTATATTTCGCAAAAAATTCCGAGTCAATTCAAGCCATAAGTTTATTTGTGGATGGCAAAAATGAGTGTATTATCGACTTTTGCTCAAGAAGTGTCAAATCGCTTGTCTCTGAGGTGGATAAGCTCACGGAATCCTTGAAAACACTCATGGCGGAAAAAGTACTCCGTAAGGTCACGAAGCGTTTCCTGCAACGCACCAAAAAAATTTTTAAGGGTGCTCCAGCTACTTTAACTTTTGTTTTAAATCGTGATAATATCAATGATTCTATTCAAGCAGCAAAGCATATCGAGTCTTCGCTCCACTATGCTCTCACAACCGTGCTTTTAGCACGGAACGAATTTAAGTAAGATTGAGATAGCTGGGACTGGGCATATACTGACATATCAAAGATCAGGTGAAACACAAGAGTGGATCAACAACATAAAGGATTCCGTTCTCACTCATTCCAATCGTTTCCAGACTTGGTGTGAGACTTTCGAAAAGAGGAACACAGCTGTGGTAGTATACGCAAAATCCAAAGAGGAAAGTCAATCTACAGCCAAAGGACGCTCCCGAATATCGTTAACCAAATCACGAACACGTAAATCTCTTGACTCCAGCGGCCCACATAGGCAACGTCTGAAGCTTTTCACTACACCACACTGCAACAGAAAAGAACTTGCCACATTGGTATTGTGCCAAAATCGGCGCTCCAAACAGTATGCAGTCCCGAGACCTCTCTTAGTTGATATTTCCGACGTGGTGGAAGACGAAAGGGAGAATCAAGGCGAGGAAAGTGACGATTTTGAAACTTCGTCGGACGAAAGCACGGTGATGGATCCAGGGGAGCAGGACGAAGAGAGTGGAATGCAAATCGGAACGAATACGCTGGGGAAACAACGCGGTTTTACAAAACTTCCTTGTTTCTTTTGCAAACAAGATGCCTTTCAACCTCGAGTGAGCGCGGGAGGTGTCCAGGCGCTCTTACTGGTGAAGAACCACTCTTTTGGATACACTTGTGGACGGTGCAAAGAGAGGACATGGGTATCTGCGACTGAGTATGGCTTTACTGGTGTTGGTGCATCGTGGGCTTGGTGGTGATGTCAAGGTATTGGTTACCTTGGCACCTAGGTAGGTAGGCAGCGAGACATTAGCCTTGACAAAGGGAAGACAACAGATTGCTTGTTTCTAACGGACCTCGTTCAAAATAATATCAGTTATTTGAGCCGAATATTGGACTATTGGAGCAGCATTGTCCGGCGTTCTGTTTGGAATATACCCGTACATGGAGCCAGCCTTCGCAGTAGTGGCTAGATACCTGTCGTTTAGAATTGTGTTTGATAGTGAAGCTGGATATGCTGTTGCCTGCCATAGTGCAGGCTGTGACTTGGAAGAACCGTCACTCGGTGGCAGTTAGCAGCTCTTGTTGCTTGTGGTAATCTTGCTATTGATGATCATGCCACTCTCGCTTTAACTGAGGTCTGGTAGACTAAGAGCCATCTAAGTAGTAACGCAATCAATCCATGTCATTTAAGCGTGATCTTGCGTGGGAATCTTCGACTGGTTCATACCGTACCAATTCAATGATATTTCCCGAATAAGGTTTGAAACAAAAGCTTCGAAAATTTATAAACATACGCAGTTTAGCACCCATTGGTCGCAACACGGGTTGGGAAGAAATTGAAACTGAGTGAAAGCTACACGGTGTTTGCAATCGACTGTGCCGCCACGTTTGTGAACTCAACGGAGTACATCCCAGCCATAACGACCACGCAGTTGTATCACGAGCTTACAGCAAGTCTTCAGGTATTGTCGTGGCGAAATGGCTTCGAGATCAATGATCTTACGTTGGGCGCATGGAAAGATACGCAGACTTGAAAATTTTTTCCTCTAGGTCTTACGGAGAAATTGTGAAATGAAAAGAAAATGCTGACATTCGCAAGACTACTCTGAATAAATAGGTAAAGAGATAAAAAGGGCCTTTCAGACCTCCTCGACACCCACCAAGTCCAGCCGACCGAAGTCAAGACACCAGAGCAAGGCAAAGATCATCACCACTCCCTAGGAACAGTTCCCCTCCCTCCCCATCTGCGTATCCCGGAAGACACAGCCGACGAAAAGGGAAAAGGAGCGCTCCGAGGCGGGAGTAAAACAGACACACTTCCAAAGAGAAGCAGCCCGAAAAATTCACTTTAGGGCATCGAGGACATGGAGGTCATCAGCAAGGGTGGGATATGTGGCTATTTTCGAAAAAACAGCGGAAGACGTCTACTAATGAAGTGATTCTTTGAAGTAGAGTCGCTATGAAAAAAAAAGAAGAAAAAGAAAACCAAAAGAGCTGGAGAGGAAGACGCTTTATATAGACGTGGGTGGGGCCTGTCTTATCGGTCGCGCTATTCCGGAATAGGATAAGCATGAGAGGCTTGCAGAGTTTTCCTGGTGGGGCATGTTTGTTGTTTTTGCTTGGTTGAGCGCGTCTGATTGGCCAGACTCGTCTTTGAAGCTCTTTGCTCTCTGGCCAATCACAGAGCTCCATCAAAATCTTTTGGTTTTTCTGACTTCTCCTCCTCCATATGCCTGGCGGGCAGGCATTTGAGTACCAAGTACCTACGTTACGCTAAGATGAATTGCATTTGTGGTGTATGAATAACTAAGTACAACTTTTCTAGCAGACGGATCTCATCGTTTATCGACACGCCTATTAGACGTCTACCTCCATCGTCAACAGGGCGCAGTTCATATACCCTCAACCGGGGCTAGACAGCATACAGGTAATCACAGGACCGACTACCTCTTCAAGGCTGCTAGGACGGCCAGCAGTGGACCTGGGTGCCGCCTTGTTAGCCTGATGATTGATACTGCACTCATTTTGCCAGCTGTTACGCCAGCCATCTAGATGGGGAAGTGCCAGGGCAAATGGTTTGACGCGTATTTTCATCCTACGGATATACGTGAGCATGACATTGACTACAATTGATGCTATTAATCGAATAACAGCGTCATATGTGATCATCGTGACCTGGGGAGCCCATGATCGCGGAACATAAACTAGAGAAGGGTAGGAAAATTGGGCCGCCTTGTAATTCGAGAATTGGAAAGATTAGTTCTATTGTGCCATGAGACTTAACCTTGGAAGATTATGGTGAATATAACGTTCTATAACCTTCTCTCTGCTGACTCTGCTAAAGTGGGATCAATGTCGATGCAGCACGCCGGATGCTGTGTCCAATGTACGAATTATGCTTGGTACCTAGGTATCGCCTACGACGCTGCGCGAGTGACACTTTCATCGTTTATCTCGCACATATGTCATCTAGTAACACATTCAGATCAGCTGGTACAAGAACGGCGTCGAAAAGTCATGCCGCATTCACTGTGTCCAACCGTCAAGTCATTGGAGAACTATGCTCAAACCAAGTCCGCGATTGACTGGTTCCAGACGAGGGCTCAGTATCAAATTCAGCAACAATTTTAGTTCTATTCTTACACCGTGGGTCTGGGAGAAGATCGAACATATCAAGACTGTCAAGGGGTACTAATTTACCTAGGTAGATGTCTCTTCGTTGAATGGGTCACGATATCGAACACTGCAATCGCGCAACATACCTAGGTACATATCAGGGCCATTATAATTATACACCATAGGGAGTGCGATCATGGTCCTTATAAAATTTAACTAAATTATCTAGGTAGGTGGGTTGCACCATTCTTATCTCTGAATATCCTTGTCCAATCTAGTTAAGCTTCGCTATCTACAGCTAGTTGCATATGCTTCTACTAGTACCTAGGCATCTAGTTCCCGATTCTTCCTCCGCCACCTGGGCACCAAGCCAGGTCCAATATTTATTCGAAACTGGTCACAGGAAATTATTTAATCATGACTAAAATCGACGGCCCAGCCGCCTTCAAGGCGAGCCCCGAAGAGGTAGCCAAGCAGAAATACTCAACCAGCACGCTGCAGCAGATCCTATCCAAGATGCACGAGGACGGCCTCGTAGTTCTAGAAGACGTGGTAGACATCACGCATGTAGATGCCATCAACGACTACATGCAAAAGGAGACAGATCTCCTCCTAGAAAGACCAGGCTCCTATTTCAACCACGGCGTCCGCTCGAACATTCTCCACTGCGCCCCGCTCAAACCAGGCTACATATTTGAAGATGTCTACATGAATCCCTTCGTGATTCAAGTAATGAACGCATACCTCGGCGCTCGCCCGCGCTGGAACTTCATCACCGGCAACAACGCGCTCAGACAGACAGCTGGTTTGCGCCAACCAGTGCATAAGGACATCCGATGGCCCGGCCATGTCACTGCCCCGTTCTATGTAATTGCGAACGTGCCGCTGAGCGATTTCTCGCCTGAGAATGGCTCGACGGAGTTTTGGCTGGGGTCGCACCGTACCACAACTTCGGATGATCAGTTCTATGACAATGATGGCAATTTTACGTGTAATGTGAAAGAGGAAAAGCTGGAGCAACGGCGCTCTGAAAGAGCGCCCGTTCAAATCCGTATGAGGAAAGGGAGTATTTCTCTCAGAGATCTCCGTTTGTGGCATTGCGGTATGCCGAATCCGAGTGATGAGCATCGTATCATGCTCGCGACGGGGTATCAGGCTCGATGGTATCCGAATTACACCCAGAGATTGAAGGTGAGATTGAAGCCACTATGTGATCGATTGGTTTCAGAAAGACTTGCTGATCATGTACTACGGTTCTAGCTTCCTGAAAGGTTTCTCAACTTCTTCCACCATGATGATATTGAGATCATGGCAAATTTCGTGAGCGATGAAGAGGTCGAACAGAGCCAGCACAGTCTGAACTTTAGTTTTATGCCTAGTGTTTGAATTTTGATATTTACCAATCAGTATATCGGCATGATCTTTGGATAGACTGATGTCTATGTATGTAGCTAGGAGGTCTGTCTGTGCATTATATCCATGGCCGGGACTCCCATCATCTATGATAGAGGCACTTGTATGTGTCATATGCATATACTAGACAGGAATAAATAGACATAAACATAGAAAGACACTCATTTTTAGACAAGATGTCAAGCCTGGGCTATAATGAGAGATTCCTCATATGGTTTTTCATACCCAAAGCTCCACCGTCCATTGTCGGACTCTCCTAGCTGTAATGGTGGGCCTCGTAGTCTTTAGAGAGGTTCAATGTCTGGAAGTAGCCCAAGACGTCCAATGCCCCACTGCGTCTTTATACCCTTTAAGTTCTCTTCCAGGGCTTTCAATATGGAAATCTAGGAAACAGATCTCCTTAGAGGGGTCATACCCGCTTCTGCCTTGTTTGAAGCTCTATGCTTCACTGCTCAACAACAACTGGATCTTTGTTCTTCCCCTTTCTACGAACCCGTGTGTCATTCGGATCGAATCCTCCATTGCCCCAGAGTGCCCATTCTTCTGTTTCTCTCATATAGTCCTCCGGGCGAAATGAGATCCCTTCAGACTTTTCTTTCTGTAACAACTCGAAAAATCGATCATAGTCAATTCTTGTATGCCACCTCTCGTTGACAAAGAATCGCTCAGATGCGAGTAGGATACAGCAGCTATGGGCGTGTTCTGCACCAATGCCGTATTTCAAACCTCGTTTCTGTAGCTCATCTTTCAATGCAACGACAAATGCCACCACTTCTTCGTAGAAAGGTACATTCTGCATCGTCAGACCGGCGCCTGCACTTGAACTTGTGCCGCAGTATGTGACGCCCTTCACTTCGAGAAAACATGGCAGTCCCTTTTCAACGAGGTCCGCATACCCTTTAATCTCGTCTTCGACGTTGAACCCCTTTACAAGTGTCAAGCGGAAGACTGTTCGCTGAATATGGCGTTTCTCGCGAAGAATATCTAAGCAACGTTGGAAGCGTTCCCAAAAATCGCGATGCAGAGGACGGTCGATCCGTCGCAAACTGTCACGATTGCTTGCGTCGATGGACACGTATAATTGTGTTACTCGATGTAAAGTGGCCAGTTGATCGGGATGCTGCGCATTGCATACCAAAAAACTGGAGATCTGCTCATCGTGTAGCATGCCAACGAATTCATTGATATGAGGATAAAAGATTGGTTCTCCAACCAAACTCAGAGCACAGTGTCGGATGCGCATAGCTTCCGCATATCGTTCGGCCCTGACACCCGGAATGCCTTTGAGCATCTTGATTTTCTTGTAATGACCCTCCTTAACCCCTTTGAATATTAGATCCGGGGTGTCAACCTTCCATCGCCACGTAGTTCCTACTGGGTTCGTGCCATGACGCCAGCAAAATACGCATTTGTTGCTACAAGATAGGGAAGGAGTCGTTTCCATGCAAAGATGGGATTTAATACCGTAGAAAGAATATTTGTAACATGAACCGCGACCTCGGAGTGCTGATTTAGTCCACCGGCAGATTTTGACGCCAGAGTGGGATCCAACAATCGTGTATCCTTGTTTCGTGAGGGCCGCGTAGGTCGGTGACGAGGAGGGCACCATTTCTTTCAGATTTGACTGGCTATCTGGAACTTTTCCCACGGTTGTAAAGTCAACGGGTAACGGCCCACCCCTTCGTTTCTTTTTGTTTCCACCAAGATTGATATCTTCTAGGTCAATTACGGCCTGTACCCCCTTGGCATTGCTAGAAGCCTTTGTGTTTTCGTCATCTTCGGCTAATGATTCTTCATCACTCTCATAAGCATCCCCACTTCCGGGGATGCCTTCGCCTAGACCTCCAGTCTCGACAATGTCAAACAAAGCCTCGGTCAGTCCACTTGTCCATTCTTTCAATGCATTTTTAGCATCAGTTTGAGCATCACCCATACCCAGAGGGTATGCACGCTTTTTGCCAGTTAGTTTGGCCATCCAGCGATCTAGGTCCTTGGCTTGTGAGCAGAACCCCTCCTCTTCTGTGGGCCAGCCCTCTCTGTCTCCGAATCCAAACACGGAGTACCCCGCCAGACCGGATAACGGCGCGGTATCAATGCGGAAGTCGTGATGAATCTCATCGAGATGACTGAGGAACGTGTCGATGATGGTATCAATATTGTAGGTTGGAATCAGGATACAATAGACGTATCTGGTATTGGGAGAATTTGGCGGTGGCTTTGGCGCGGAAACGAAGTGGTCCTCAAAGTCGATTTCGGACAGATCGTAAATATCTGGAGGGAGGAGACCCTGTTCCTTATCACCTGCCTGCGACTTCTCCTGTGCCGCTTTGCGCAATTGTTCTGCTAGCCAATGCGCACGTTGTTCGGTGGAGACTGTCAAGGACGCAAAAAAGACAATCGGTTTGATGAATGACGGACCGGTTACTTGATCGGCCTGGCGTGAGTGCTTGCCACCTCGAAGCTGTCTGTTTCCGATGACTCTCTTCGGCCCAGATGCAGCGGGCTTCTGTTTCGGTTGTTCACTAGTTTTGATCGACTCTGAATCGAGCAGAGAGACCTCGGGTTTCTCCGTAGATTTAGCGTTTTCAAGTCGCGGGGACGGAGGCAGCGAATTAGACAGCGGTGATTTTGATCGTCGTGATATATTTAGTGATCGCACGAGGAGCACAACGACAGCCAGTGAAACGATGATAGGGACGCGGAAGGCGTGCCAGGCCGAGAGCAAGCCTGGCATGGGTGAGTGAGTGAGCCGAGTCTATCAATATATGTCCGCGCACAAGCTTACCTGACACTAGGGAAGAGTCTGCCATGTCGAATGGCATTTTGGCTGAACAAAAATGGCAAGGAGCAGTCGAGCACTGCGGAGGAAGCCGAAGTTCAATTAAAAAAATTTGGATTAGATAAGCCTCGGCGGGGGCAGTGGGTGCCTCAGGACATAAGGCCATGTGATTGGCTGAGCTTATCTGTGGAGTGCATACTGCCTGCTTAGTCAGCCTAGATATCCATCAGTTTATTTATTTTATTTTTATTTATTTTCTCCTCTTCTGCTTCTCTTCTCTTCTCTTCTCTCATTCCTCTCTCTATTCTTTCCGCCCATTCGCAGCCATTGACATGGATTCTCGCGACGAGAAGCTCGGCCTCCTGCAGGGCGAGGACCAGTCTCCTCCTGCAGCCCTGCAGCCCAAAGACCGCCGCCGCTCCAGGCTTTGGACTACCGGGCTTGCATCGCTGCTGACGTTAATTGCCCTCGCTTCGTGGAGTACCACTTCTTTCCGGCATTGCCATACAACAGGCATGTCACCGCCTAAAAGTATAGAAGATCGGGTTCACAAGATTCTCGCCGACACGCCTCTCATTGGTGCGTGACCATTTACTATGGTGGCATGGTTTCTCCTAAATTGGCCTGATCAAGTCGCGGCTGACTCCGAATAGACGGCCACAACGATCTTCCCATTCTTGTTCGGGCTGAGTATGGAAATAAGATATATAGCTCTGATTTTATTAAGCGCTTTGCATTCGGCAACCTGACGGGCCATGTGGACGCACCACGTCTGGCCGAGGGTCAGGTGGGCGGTACTTTTTGGAGTGTTTTCGTTCCTTGCCCTAAGAACGGAGAGGACTTTTCCGACGAGAATTACGCCCAAAGCGTGCGAATGACCTATGAACAGATTGATGTAATGACAAGAATTCAGCAAGAATTCAGTAGCATCCTCTCCGAGTCCCCCAATGGCACTACAGCACTAGGAGAGTTCCGTAACGGCAAGGTCATCTCGCCTTTTGGTATGGAGGGTCTGCACTCTATTGGCAATTCTATGACCCACCTCAGAGCATTTTATAAACTCGGCGTCCGGTACGCCACGTTGACGCACAACTGCCACAACATATATGCGGATGCAGCCTTGGTCGAGCTTCCTGAGGGTGGAATTAAAAAGGCAGATCCATTGTGGAACGGTATTAGTGAAAAAGGGAAGATTCTCGTGTCCGAGATGAATCGACTCGGCATGATTGTTGATCTTTCACACGTGAGCGAGGCCACCATGCGCGATGTCCTCGGGGCCGGCGAAGACGAATGGATTGGCAGTCAAGCACCGGTAATCTTTAGCCATAGCTCCGCTCATGCTCTTTGCCCGCACCCTCGCAATCCGACAGATGAAATCTTGAAGCTGGTAAAAAAGACTGATTCTTTGGTTATGATCAACTTCTATCCGCAATTCACCAGCTGCACGGCATCCGACCGAGAGGATGGACTTCCGAACTACTATCCCCCAAACGCAACTCTTTCTCATATTGCTAGTCACATCATTCACATCGGCGATCTCATTGGCTTTGAGCACGTTGGCCTAGGCAGTGACTTCGATGGAATCGAGATTACCCCTGCTGGTCTCGAAGATGTCTCCAAGTACCCAGACCTCATTGCTGAATTGCTCCGGCGCGGAGTAAGTGATGCTGATGCAGCTAAGGTGGCAGGAGGAAACTTGCTCAGAGTCTGGAAGAAGGTAGACGAGGTTGCTCTCAAGTTGCAAGCTGACGGAGCACTGCCAGCTGAAGATGAGATTGATCCATCTGAGCATTGAGACCATAGGATTCGTGGCAGCCCAAGACATTATTACCGTAGATACATTAAATTTGCACAGAGTTGCCAAGATTTATTACAATATACCACATTGTATGTTAGATAAGTTATGGACATTTCCAGAGACAATTAGAATTAGACCTCAACATCGACCACATTCAATATTGAAAACTTCCAAGCTCACTAGAGTTCATTAATAAAATATGTGCAAACAAGCAACCATTTTGTTTAGATGTCGAAGCGCATACTTTCAAACTCAACCATGACGGGGTAGAAAAACGGCGGCCTAAACGCCGGCCAGAGGAATCTACCTAAGTCACGTTTCATTTGTGATCAACGAATCCATCATTACTTATAAATCATAATAAGAACTAGACAGGGAATACTACATTTTTTATTCCCAAGAAGCGGCCAGTAGACAGGTTACCAGAGCACCATCCAACTACTCGTTCGTGGAGAAACAAGCGCAAAGCCACCGCAGAAACCAAGGCTGGAAACGACCTCACATTGCGGAACAAAAAGAGCTATAAAATGGCCACCAACAAATCTGGCTCATCACTCTATAGCTACACTGTCGCACCTCACCTAGCAGAAGAATTCGATGTACCCATCTCCGACTTTGCCATTGCGCACCCCCAACATACCTACTATGTTCTTGGAGCCTTGATATTCACAAACCGTCTCCCGGCATCATCAGCGTCTCGCCATGCGAAAGATAAACACCTATCAAGATCCCAATCCGGCAATCTCAATTCATCCAAACCATCAAGTCAGCCACTCATGCTCATCATCCAGCGCGCCATCACGGACTCCTGGGGCGGCTATTGGGATTTCCCCGGCGGATCCCTGGAGCCCACTGACCAGACACTGCTGGACGGCGTGGCGCGCGAAGTGCTAGAGGAGACAGGTTTCCACGTGCGCAAAATCCGCGAATTGGTCCGAGTCGATGCGTGGACTATCCAAAAACGCGGGTTGGAGCACAGAGTTGCTAAATTTACCTTTGTAGTTGATGTGCATGAGTCGGTTGATACGCCGCAGTGGGAGGACAAAGTGTGCTTGTCTCCGACCGAGCATATGAAATGGCTGTGGGTGACGGAGGAGGAGATCAGAGAAAGTGCTAGGGTGTTGAAGGAGGCAAGAGAGAATAATTATGGCAAGGCTGTTAAAGAGTCTCCTCCGTATGCATTTGTGGGTATTCAGGGAGAAACGGCGTGGGAGGGATTCAAGATCTATCTAAGACTCTTAGGAAGAGAAGACTTGGAAGCTACAGGGGAGAATGCTGCAAAGGTGTGAGCCTGCTATTTTCTTTCTGCCTTCTGTTAACATATCGATGCTCGTGACATTTAATTCATTTAGTACGATTTGATTGGCACATCTTTTAAATAGCACTAAGTCTAAAGAGCGAAACTATCTACTATCTAGGTACATAGGCTTTATGACAAATGAGCATAGTAAGAAAATATGAACATGCCTTGGAAACAAGGCAAAGAGATCAGTATTAAAGTGACCCGAACTTTGGGCCATTCTATCTATGTGTACGCACTACCTAGGTATCTCGTCGGCAAGGGAATAAGGAAACTCAATACAGCAAAAATCAATCAATACGCAGAGCCGTTGACCATAGGCCCGAGCTTTTCAATGAACAAGGTCTTCCTCAGATAAGTGACGATAAAACTTGGTAGCTTGAAACTTCCAAAATGACCGGTACCAGTCTTTTTGCCGATCTGGAGACCCATAGCTGTGAGAAGATTATATATTAGAACCGCTCGCGAAAAGATTTTGAACCACTCGGAGAGGTAAAGACTCACCACGCGGGCCCTCCTTATACGGAGACGGAGCGCTACCACTCAAAATCAGGCCGATATTCTTGGCCAGATGAGCCGATTGTCTATCGGCAGGCAGAAACTGCGGTGGTTCGAGGTCAGAAACGTCACCAATGGCCCACACATGCTGGTTCTCGAGGCCCTTCACTTGAAAGTATTCGTCCACCTTGACGAGCCCGTTTGCGTTGAGGTATTTGTCGGGGATGTACGACGAGTTGGGAACTAGACCGTATGTAGGGATGTAGAGGTCAGCGGTCAATTTGGTTCCGTCCGACAGACTGAGTTCGACTTGATCCGAGCCATCTTTTGCCGTCCGTGTCGAGCCGATGACATTTTTTTCTAGCTTGACATCGACCTTCAAATCCTTAAGCATACCTAGTGCTGTCTTCGAAACACTAGGCGTTGTTGCTGGAAGGACCGTCGGCCCACTAGTAAGCTGTTTATATATAGTTAGTTTCTATGTATTTTACTAAAGGGAAAGGGAAAAAGAAAGAAGGGGGGGCATAACCAGAATGATCTTCTTCTTTGCTCCATACTCGTATGCCAATTCTCCAGCAGTTTCGACACCGCTTGGGCCGGCACCGGCGACGACTATCGTCTGTGATTTCTCTACCGCCGCTTGGATATTCTGCAGAGCAGCTTTTGTTGCATCGGTTGAATCTAACCCCTTGAATGGTACTACTATGGCTCCGTCATCGCCGCCCTTGTTTCTAGAGCCAGTGGCGACGACGAGGAAGTCATATTCAAGGGTTTTCTGCTCCCCGGAGTCGGTAGAAACTCCCACTTTCCGAGCGGTAGGATCGAGGCTCTGAGCAGTGCCGCGGACAAATTCAAACTGCTTAGGTGTGTACTTCTTGAACCCCTCAGTAATGGACTGGAAGAGCTTGTCGTTCACGAATTGGCCGGGGATCAAAGCCCTAGGGGTGGCGACGCTCCAATAGACATGTGTATTTGGAGACACGAGGACGATTTTGACGGACGATCCCGTCTTCGTCGATTGCTTCAGGATTCGATGAGCAACGCTCACTCCAGCGTATGAGCCTCCAAGGATGACTATGGACTTCATGTCTGGTATTGCAACGTGCTAGCTACCGGTTGGTGGTGAAAAGGTATGTGAATCAAGGCTTCGATATCAGGAGAAAGGAAAGGAGAAGGCACTAGCTGTTTATATATTCAGGCATTCCGTCTTTTGCCTTGATTTATAAAGCTCTGCAAAAGATTACAAATGCTCGACCACCATCATATTTGGTACTATTTTGATGGGTTCCAGTTCGATAATCGCCCTCGATGGGAGAATTCATCAGCCTTTCAGCCAATCACAGGATGGAACGCAGTAAGGACCCAATCAGATCCAACTACGCACCGCAGACATCTACCAATCAGAACGCAGAGCGCGCTCGGCCGGTTGACGATTTCCACCGCTCAACTCTAAAGAGAAGTTTTCAGTTTGAAAAAGTAGATAGGAATCCTTCAGAACACGATTGAAGTGATTCAGAGTTGAGGCCATGCTGGCAGAATCGACAATACTTCAGGAACAACAGCAAGACTGCAGAAACCGAAGAACAACGTACTCAAAGAAGGAGAAGATCAGCGAGCAACTCCAAGTTGTCCTTCCATGTCAAGTTGTTTCCGGTCTCTCTTCTTCTCCATAGCTCCTCTAGAGCAGGCAACACCTTCGTCCGATGTTCAAACAAGGGATCCAGCAATGGCGGCGAAGCAAAGACGTTTCGAAAAAATGAACGATCCTCCTCGTGTCTTGTGATAGACCCTGTTACATACAACGGACAGACTATGGCTGGTAGAAGATGAGCAGGAACCTGGGTGCGAAGTGTTTCCATAGCCCTATAAGTGGTTGGTTCCAATACCTCCAGAGCTTGGAAGCCGTATGTCACCAGGTGAAGGTAAATGGATGCCATGAGAGCAAACATGTGTGTGACCAGTGTACACGAACTCGACGTTGCCAACGGATTTGACGCCAGATCTGCATTCGTCCCGGCTGAGAAGCTAAGACCTTCCAATGCTGTCTGCGTAAGACATGCCTCAATTTCTCTACTAATGTCGCTCACGGTTTCCTCAATGTGGGTGGTCACTAAGTCACTTTCCTGCAGGTGTTGAATTTTGTATTCATGTAAAGCAGAAATGCGACCGATTTGCAGCATCACCTGGTTTTGACAGCCCATGATTTCCTCAAGTTTAATGCAAGGAGAGGTCGGAGAGATATCACTGAAATGATAGGGCAGCAAATGCGGCGCTGCTCCTGCTGTGATAGAAGATATAATATCGAGCCATATTATTGAGCCAGTAAAGAACTTATATACCATAATCTCTTCCATGACAGTTGGCCCATCATCCATAGAGACACTGCGACTACCGCGCAGGACGGCCGCTGTTCCCTCGCTCAGACCGTAATTAATTAGATTATCTCTAAAGTTTCGTTGCTGCATATTTGTTGCCGCACGGAGATGGATCTTCCACTCGCTACCTTGGCCAGTAAAGAACTTTTGTAAGTGGGAAAGAAGAAAATTGTCAGTACGGAAACATAATGAGGACGCGGAGAAGATGGATGGATGATAGATACCTCAAGGAATATCAGTTGGACGACCAAGGCCATAATACCAAGCCCATGGCTGGGACAGACTAAATTCTCGATAGACGTGTTGGCTGATTTTAACATTTGCTGAAACTCGGCTAGGCAAATTTGAAGATGCTTCTCTTGATCTATCAACCCTGCCACTTGGCAGGGATGACGCAAGCTGATGACCTTTCGCCGGTGATATGAGCTGATAGCCAGCGTCGCGTGATAAAGAGGTTTTATTCGAAACATGGGGCCCAAGAGCCAGCCTCGGCCTCCCTCGAAAACACTCGCTCTGTACATGGGATATTGCAGTGGAAATACATTGTCGAGATAGTGCATTAAGGAGGCAGACTCCTGGGCAGAAATGGGGAATAAGACTAAATTATCATGTTCATCCTTGGGTGGTTGTTCCTAGTAATCGTATTAACGGGCATTCATCAGAGCTCACTGCCGCATTCTGACACCAGCAAGCTTACAAATAATAATCCGCCGTGTAGCGTATTCATCGGTTCATCCGCAGATGAGCCATTGCCTGGGGAGGGCTCAAGATCATAGCTATGTGATCCAGGACTCGAAGTGGAAGAAGTAGTTGAGCCCTTGGGTGCAATTTTCGCCAAGTGGACAGCAGCCTTTGGAGGTTTGGAAGTAGCTTTTTTCCTCGATGTACGTTTCACAACTTGCTTAAAGCTATCGATCATTGCCTTTTCCTTCCCGCCACGGTCAATCCAGTCCGGTTTCAGGCCATATCCGTAGCAGGTGATTGACAGAGATTGGCATGTCGAGCAGTTGGGGCGAGCCCCGTCGCACTTCTTTCTGCGCACGCGGCAGGTCCAACAGCCCTGTTTATTTCGAAGGAGAGCGCTCATTTAGATATGCCCAGGTGAGAGTAAAAAGAATAATGGCACCGGTGAAACTCCTGCCTCTTGCAGACTGATAGTGAGGTTTGCCTTAGACCAGCTCGGCCATAGTATCCTTATAGTTGTGCGTGGGTTGTGTTTCGTTCATCTATGCCTAGGTAGGTTGTAACTAGTACGGAGTAGTTGAGAATATAAACACGATGATAGTTAAGGCTCCCAGGCTCCCAGGCCACAAGGCCACAAGGCCACAAAACCCCAGACTGGTGGGTATCCGTCCCGGCCAATCAGAAGCCGCGGCTGACATGCAAAACCGGATTTCTTCTACTCCGTAGACCTTCGCAGCGAACTTTGTCGCAGGCTGTGATTGGCTCCTGACTGCAGAAGATGGAATATCGTCCTCGTCTACGTCAACCACGGTTTGAAACCGAAGATAATTCTCGCTCTCGCCTATCCTTCTTCTGAATCGAGCCTCACTCTCTCGCTGGCTATATTTTTCAACTTTGTATGTATGTATTCGGGGTTAGCTAGTACGGTACTACATACATCAACAATTGACGCAAAAACACGCCCCGCTGCATGCCATCCCCGCAAGGCGTTCGCAATGGCCGTCGAACAACGTGGCGATGAGTTACTGGCCAATATGCTAAGTCCTCTTTCAGTTACAGTGAAGTCAGGCGGGACTAAGCTGCAAAGCAAAGAGGAAGCGCCGTCAGTTCTGTCTGTTCTGGGACTCGAGAAGGCGGGACAAGTCTCTGCGCAACGGCCACATAAAAAGCTTCTGCAGCCTCTCGATCCGCTAGAACAACCGGCTCCGGCTAGCAACTCTGATCTTGGCCGTATCTTCTCCTTATCGCCAGTGCCGACTATCGTGCTCGATGCGAGGCTTCATGTGGTCCAAGTGTCCGACAGCCATTTGAAGTTCAGCGGTTATGTCCGCACAGAAGTTATAGGCCAGACTATTTATGATCTTCCTGCCCACAAAGTCCCCGCTCCCAATACCTCCACTCTGCACCGTTTAATCACTCACGCAATCGACACTGGCGCTGTTCAAATCATTGACGAAGTTGAGATTGATAATGGGGTGGATGTTGCGGTGTTCAACGTCCACATCACCCCAATTCAGGAAGACGGAAAGTTGTGCTACGTGCTTCTAGCGGCCCACGATGGGACGAAAGAATCCACAGCGCGCCAGAGCAAGAAAGAGTTAGTCTACATCAATGAGACGTACAGAATCCTTGTAGATACTGTAAAGGATTACGCTATCTTCATGCTAGATACAACGGGCCATATAGCCACGTGGAATTCAGGTGCTGCTATTTTGAAAGGTTACAGCTCGGACGAAATCATTGGACGCCACTTTTCCATTTTCTACGGCGATGATGATCGTGCTCTTGATAAACCAGGTAAAGAACTGGAGTTGTGTTTGAGAGAAGGCAAAGTCGAAGATGAAGGCTGGCGCTATCGAAAAGATGGATCCCGCTTCTGGGCCAATGTCATGGTCACACCAGTCTACACAGCTGGTCGTCATATTGGCTTTGCCAAGGTCACAAGAGATCTCACAGAGCGAAAGGCCGCCGAGAACCGCTTGATCTCTGCTTTTGAAGAGGCGTCGAAACTCAAGTCCGATTTCTTGGCAAACATGAGCCACGAGATTAGAACACCAATGAATGGTATGCTGATGGCAATACAGATGCTTGCCGGGACGACATTGGATGAAAAGCAGAAAGAGTACATTGATATCGTTGAAGACACAGGGTCCGTCTTGCTACAGATTATTAACGATGTTCTCGATTACTCTAAACTGTCGTCTGGAACCTTCACTATCAACGCGGATGTCGTGAATATCAAAGAAGTCGTCGGTGCGGTCGTTCGGAATTGCCATTCGTCTTTGAAGCCCGGGGTTGATTTGCAGGTTCACTACCCTGATAATTTACCAAAACATCTAAGGGGAGACCCGATTCGTTATCGACAGATCATACAGAACCTCGTTGGAAACGCTGTCAAGTTTACCGAGGAGGGTTCTGTCCAAGTCCACGTCACGTTCTCCGAGCATCCGGAGGACAAAGACTTTTATGAGATCACGACGAAGGTCGTTGATACAGGCATCGGCGTTCCCGAAGATGCAGTGAGCTCGCTCTTCGCTCCTTTTACTCGATTTGCCGAGTCAAACCATAAAAGATACCAGGGTACTGGACTGGGCTTGTCAATTTGCCAAAGTCTAGCAGAGCTCATGGATGGAACTGTTGGTTTCCATCCAAACCCGGACACTCGGGGGAGCGTTTTCTGGCTGACGGTCAATATGAGTATAATCGACAATACGGATATCTTTGGAGCACGCTCCAACGAAACGAAGTATCCGGATTTGAATGCGCAAATTAAACGGGTAGCTCCCCGGAAACAGCTTTTGTTGGTTGAAGACAACGTAATGAACCAGACCGTCACATTGAAAATGCTCGCCATGATGGGCTTCGAAAAAGTGGACACGGCCTGGAATGGCGCCGAGGCAGTTCGGAAAGTCAAACAAAAGCCTTTCTCTTACAATGCAATCCTTATGGATATCAACATGCCCGTAATGGATGGCGTGCAGGCGACTCTCGCAATTCGCAGGATGAGTCGTGATGTTCCTATAATTGCCATGACTGGAAACGCTCTGAAAGGAGATTCAGACATATACCTGGCGAACGGCATGAACGACTATATTGCGAAACCGGTCCATCGACACCATTTAGTCTCCGTGCTATTAAAGTGGATTGGGCCGTAGAATCATCCCTGGTGCATTGTTACCTGCACGGACGTCGTGCAGCTTCATTTTCTTATATCTATGTTCATATTTCTTCCTGCAATATTCCCCGGATGGCGTTGTTTTCTGGATCGGCGTGGATGGAATTGGAATGGCTTATAGATTACTGAATATGGTTGGGGTGGTTACCTGGTGTTTCCTTTTTGCATCTCCATGGCGTTTAGTGTTTTATCTAAGTGAGCAGTGCTCGCATGAAATGTATGGATCATATACCTAATTGGTTGCTCTATCTACGTACTTTTTATTTAACGACAGAACTTTCCATCCAAGGTTTTATGCTCCGGCTTCTTTAATGTCCATGCTCACCGGAAGTCAGGTCAGTCTTGCCCAATTTTGTGCTTACGGCTTGCAAAGCCGTATCAATGGCATCAGGTTCATTGGCATTACCCCATGGTAACACGCCCTTATGGTGGCGCAGCTCGCGGTCAAGATGGAAAATACCATGACCATGATTCTTCGACACGCGAACGGTCTGCTGTAGAAGATCTGCCATGTCCTTGACATGGCGAGTCTGCTTGCTCAAGAACCGTCTGTCGAGGACAGCACAGAGCGAGAAATTTCCAGTTCTGCTTGCTAGTGCCATCAATCTTTCGAGGTCCTCCAGTAGTTTACGTTCGATATCAACGGCTTTCTTAACTGGCATAACTGGCTCAACAGGGTCATCTGGGAATTCGCAGCTGGGAGCCTCAATATTGGTAGGCTTGCATCGGCCACCACGTTGGATCAGATATTTCTCAAGCCAGGATGCATCGGCGAGGCATTCTATGGCAGACCGTTCGAAGAGACTTTCGTCGATTATTATTATTTTTTAGTAAATAACCTAGGTACGGACCGGGGTATCTTACATTGCAAATCCGTGCAATGAAATATTTGCACGCGTGCAGTCGGCTGCCAGCTTTCGATAAAACAGCCAGCTTACCAGCTCTTCGTGGATGTGTCCTCGAATAGACTAAAAGAATAAGCCACGAGCTTTTTTTCATTTGTGTTGGAAGTAATTACTCAAATGCGGATCAAGACAGCCGACTCACCTCTTCAACCTCGTTGCTGAAATTCGACAGACGACAGCAATCATCAATGTTCTTCACTGAGAACTCCTTAATGAGTCTCTGGGCTTCTTCAGTTCCCGAGGGCATGGTGGACGATAGACCTCTTTTCAGAAAAGGGGGCAAGAAAGAACTCATTCAATTGATTGATGCTGCAGGGAAGTTTGCAATACAATATCGAGTGTGAATTTTTCATTTCGACAGGTTCCAGGTTGTGTTGATCGTTTTATTCCTATCTACAGCCATCCATCTTGCCATCCTACATTGCTTCGTCATAATGACAGTCGAGACGGTGCTGCCGGAGTATTCTCAGCTTACAATGTGAACGGCAGAATTTGTTCCTCCTTGTTCACCATGATGATTATATGACAAGTCAGAGGCAAACGGCGCGGAAGTTGCAATACCATACTCAGAATTAGTATTTGCTGTGAGTAAGTTCGGCTTGGTCTCGGAATTTTGGGCTGTCTGGCTGGCATCCATGGATACTACCTACGTAGCGGATTGGAACTTTTTTTGTCCTCCAACCAATCTTATTCTTTTTAACTAAGTACATCAGAGATGCCGGACTGGTTAGAACGTCTGCCTTTATAAACATTGGAATCGTCTGCATTCTAACCCGGATACCTATAATGATGTTTATGATTGTCCATGGCTCTAGCCCTAAGTCGATGAGCATCAGCACCTCAAGTTTACCTAGTTAGGTAGGCAATCACCCAAAGGCAAGTATTCCTTTAGTAGACTATAAGATTAATTGCAGCGCGGAAGAACGTCTTTATTGGAAAGCAAGTGCATCTTTGTTCCGTATACTACGCCTGCGAGCTCCTGAACTTTGTACTGTCTGATCCCGGATTCTTTCAACCTGAAGTATCAAAGAATCCCTTTGAAAAGCTTCAGTGCTCTTTTTCATTAATAATAGATGCTAACAAAGCATATGTTTCGAATCTTTGCCACTCAACCAAAAGTAGAGATGGAGTTTTATGCACGCTACGAACTTGACACGCCTATTATGCCTGTACTTCTTATTAGACAGCTCATTAGTAACTACGTCTTAGCATACCAATGTATCGCAAGCTACAACGCGGTCTACCACCAGGTCATTTTAAGTTTGAGCGTACGTACAGCTGCACTCCTTGGCTCGTTGGTTCGTATTACCTGAATGCACAAAAAAAGAGGAGGCAAAATGTTGAATAAAGAATCACTTTTCATACCATTTTCCATCCTGCTAGTCTTCTCGACCACCCAGCTTGCCCTCGTCTCTCGAATGGTTACATTTTTGCATACCCAAAAGGTAGATGTTGGTAGCTATTATGTCTGTGAGTCTATCAGCACGAACATCAGTAGCGCCAATGTCACAGGTCAATATCAAGATGGAAACAGGGCCCTCAATTTCAATCTATATGTTCTGCCGGAAAAGCTGTCCTTGAACCAGGGACATACCACCAATGGTGCTGCAGGTTATGGCTTGGTGCTGAGTCTGGCCCTGTTGGCTGGCACTTTCGTTCTTCAGAACAATCGCTATTATAGGGTAAGCAATCCATTCGATTACCCCCCTAGTAGAATATCCCTCGGCTCTGTAATGCGAGAATAAATGAAATAAGAATAGAAAAAGTTAATCCAATCGACAGCATCACAAAGCCATCCTCCGAGGCATGACTATCGGTCTGGGTCTCCTAGTTCTCTTCATATTCTCGGCATTTGTCTACGTCTTTGCCGTAACATACCTGACATTTGGAAATGAAATCGACATTCAAGTTGCCAGAAACCTCGCCGGCAAGCCATACAATATCGATAACTGGACGCCAGAGACATGGTACCAAGCACTACTGGAACTTCCGCTATATAAGGCAGACTTGTCAAGCGCATATCAGGAAATGGTGACATGGAGATGGTGGATCCTGCCCTATCTTTTCGTGTGTTTGGTGGCCTTCATGTGGACAGCCACGGTTTATATCAGGGAGAGAGACCTTCCAATGGACTTTATGCGGTATTGGAGCGGGAAAGCCAGTATGGATAGACAGTCATCCCCTGTTTGAATTAGATATCGGTCTCTCTGACAGAGATGTTACCCTTGCGGGTACTTCTGAGTCCGGAAAGCACTTAGGTACCTAGGTGCTCTTTCACATTGTTAGCTGGAACCTTGGAAGCTCATGCGGCCAACTTTACCTAGGTACATAACATTAGGTACCTGGGTGGGAAACAGAAACAGCTTACCTAACAGGATACAAAGAAAGACGTTTCAGTCTAGCACACAATGCAAGAACACTGAAGTGCGTATATATAACGACAAATTTGGCCTTAAAGAAACAAATAGTACACAGACAAACCGAAAGTCGGATCTAACGTATGAATTTGCAAGATAAAATACAATTAAAACGAGTCTTGTCTTTATAAAGTGAAATCTCATAGCGGCAGGCCAAGAATACCAGTATCAAGCTGCCTTTGTAATACAACAATGAAAATCGGCACCAAATCTGACATCCAACATGTCATGTGCGACTGGGGCAGATCCCAAAATGCTCGTCGCCTGTCCGAGAATAAAATGCGATGAAGTGTACAGTGAAGAAGTGGAGTTGGAGAGCGTGTCGTGACGAGTGAGTCAAAGTCGAATGTAAAGCATGGTACTCTGTGTGTTTGTTTTGTAAAGCATACCGTTTCGAAGAGACGTAGACTACTCAATGTGAATATTGTTTTCAGGTGTAAATGGTCCGTAGTGAACCGATTATTCCACGCCGTGGTTTTCAAAGCCACCACTCTCGGCAGTAAAGGGGCCAAGCTTCAATCCACTATCCAGAGCAACCATTTCAGCAAGGATTTCCAACACATCCTTGGGCACAGTCTTATCGTATATCGAAATGAGATCTTTCGGCTGTGGGTAGACTCTAAGAGCCTTGTAAAAAGCGAGGGCAGCTTCAATGTTATCGGAGCCTGCCAAAAAAGTCAATATGAAACCGGATATAAAAGTGTGACTGCCCAGGGCCATCCTCAACGAACCTTCAGCACACAGGCCTTCTCCCTTGGCGACTTGGCTCATGAAATAAGCTTCTTTCTCCTCTAGATCCGTAGGGAAGCCTTCATCCTTGGCTGCGTTGACGGCTTTCTTGATTTGCTCCCGCTGGGCAGCACCTTCTGCCTCGGCCTCTTCTTTTGCGGCACGCGCCATCCGGCGGTTGTCCCTCTTTAAAGCTTTGCGGAACTCGGGATCCGACTGTCTCTTGTAGTCAAACCATAATGCATATGCTAGATAAAGCGAGCGACAGTCAGTAGAGGCCAGGAGGGTTGTCAGTGGTAAACAGCGTACCAAGAAAGCCCGTGACCACCGTGCCCGTTGAAAGGGCAACCAATGTCGATGTCTTCATAGCGGATGTGAAGGCGAATGTGAATACAAAGGTGACACGGGGGCGTCAGACGACCGACGAATGCTGCGATGATGGTGGTGGTGGTAGTTGTCGTCGTTGTCTTGTTGTTGTTGCGTTTCCGAACAGCTCGAATTAATTTTGAGCCGGTGGATCATTGTTGTTCCGCCGCGGCGCTTAGCCTTAGACTTCAGGCTTCAGGAGTCAGGATCAGGACAGCTCGCGTAATCCACGTCAGACACTCCCTCTAGTATCTACACTTCCCCTTGAGGCTTGAGCTGGCTCCGTGAAAATGGCCTCGCAGTTAGACAAGCTAATGGACGGCGCTGGCCTGACTTTGCGGAACAAGTCAAGACGTCGTCCCCAGATCAGCGCGCCGAAGCCTATCTCCGCCCCAAAGCCGTCAGATAGGGGACCCTCGAATGCTCAGCAAGGTGGTGCAACTTCAGATCTCGTCAAGCGTCGCTATTCCGCGCGTTTCAACCAGGGCCCAGACTCGTCTTTTGACGCTCCCCCAGTACCGAGTCTTCCCGCAGATTTACAAGCGTTCAAGGGGCCTGGCGGTGCACCTGCTATCCCTAGTGCACTCCAGTCCGGCGGCCCAGGTGGCCCAATTGAAGTAAACCTCAGAGCTTTGAAAGACCCGTCTTTGCCTGTGGAAAAATGTACGTGGCAATCTTTTCTGATATCCCAGTACTATCGCTAACTTGCTGCCCGCAGATGTGGCCGGATTGCTTGCCAACGCCTCCGAAGAAGAGATTCGAGAATACCAGCAGAATCTACGGAAGGTCAGGAACCGTACCTCAACAGACCTGCAGCAAAATGTTTATCAGAATCGAACACAATTCATCAAAATTAGTGAAGAAGCAGAGAAACTCAAGGGCGAAATGCGTACTTTGCGCACCTTGATGTCGGAGCTCACAACAACATTGGGACAGACTCATGATGCCAGCGGATCGAATCCACTATTAGCAGCGGACGACCGCACATCAAAGCGCAGTAATCGCAGCTCTGTTGCGAATCTCGAGAATATGTGGAACATACAACTACAGACACTGTGGAAAACGGTCGAAGGATCTCAAAAGTTCCTCCCCGCTATTCCGGGACGACATATAGTTTTAGAAAGCGGGCACTGGGTAGAGCTCGACTCAGCGACGTGGAAACCAAGACGTCCGGTGCATATTGTGCTGTTGAATGACCACCTGCTGGTTGCCGCCAAGAAGCGAAAGCGGATCGATCCAAACGGCCCAAATCAGCATCGTGGACCGGCTCCAACTAAGCTGGTTGCCGAAGAATGTTGGCAGCTTCAAGATATCGATATGATTGACTTGGGAGCAAATCTTGGGTCAGGAGCAGCACGTGCTGAAGCCGAGCATAGAGGTGTAGCTCATGCCATCAACATACGTGTTGGTTCTCAGTCATACACCTACCGATATGATCAGCGTAACAATACTGCCAAGAACGAGCTTTTGGCGACGTTCCGAAAGACCGTAGAAGACCTTCGCAAGACTCTACGATCTGAAATCGAGAATTCAGGCAAGCCTAGCGATGCATTCCGCAGTCTCGGCCAACGGGAAGGAGCTCGGAAATCAAGCCTGCACGATAACCCCGAGAGCTTCAAAGACAAACCTGAAGTTCGAATTGATGTGGATGGCAAACAGCACAATCTACGATGGGTAGAAGGCCAAATCGACGAACTCGACATCGACATCGCATTGCAGCACTTTGAAGAAGCTGTGTCAAGCGTGGAACGACTGCGGAAGCTTGCGCGAGGTCTCAAAGGCAATGCCGCTGCTCAAGATGCCATCAATCAAAAAGTTGACGAACGAGCAACGACACTCGCCAGCACCCTCTCGCGAACGTTGGTTGACACCCATTCGTTCTTGATATCTACGAAGACGCATGTCCTCTGGCTTGCTCGCCTTGGCTTCGAGGATCGCGCACGCGAAGCCTATCTGCGTGCCCGCACCGAAGTCATTCACAAACGCGCGCGTCAATGCATTTTCGAAGGAGATCTACCCTTGTACGTCTTCCAGATATCATTTGTCTACTTCACTCTTATCAAAAACACAATCAGCATCTACCAGCAATGCTTCCCTTCCATAATGACAAGCTCGAGCATCAAATGGGCAAAGGAGCATCTGGACCAGTTCAACGCCATACTCGTGAGGCAGCTCAGCAGCGTACAGCGGGGGACGACGATTTGGCAGAAATGCATGGATACTTTAGATGAGCAGGCTGCGTTGCTGAAAGAGGTTGGGGTGGATTTCAATGATTTGATTAAGAAAGGCCTTGAGGGCGGAAATGGTGTCCAACAGGAGGCTGACATTGGAGAACCGGGTGAAGCTGAGGCACATTGATTTGTATATAAGCAGCTTCAGTTTACGACTTTTTTTACAGACATGATACTTTGGAATGTTCCGTATATATACGACTAGGCATATAGCATTTGGAGTAATCTCATTTCAATATAATGGATTTCAATCTATCTGGCTTATTATTCTAATCATGCCAATTAGGTAGGAGGTAACTGCAATGTGCATTATTTCCAAGGAGATAGGTACAGTATTCAGCAGATCGCTCAGAGTCTTCTCTTTTTCCCATATAGCCATAAATGATATACATATAATACAGTAGTATGTTGTAGAACCATCAAACTCGCTATCAGCATCTAGCAGGCACGCTTCTCCCTGAAGGCCAGTCTTTTCTATTCAGCCAAAACTCCCAAGTTCAATCCATGCATACAATGCAATGCAACTTATAAAATCAGAAAGAAAAAAAGGCATTTTTTAGTCAACTTTCGGAAGAACATAATGATATTTCTCGGCATCATTCGGAACTCCTTCAGTAGTAGACTTTATATCCGCAGGGGTCAACGAATTCACAGACCAGATTGTCTTCCAAGCATCCTGGTCTTCTGCTAATGTAGTGCCATCCGGTACGACGCCAAGAGCAAATTTCAATTTCTTGCCGTCACCGACTTCAGAGGGAAGACGCATCCAGAACCGGACCGAGTCTGGGATTTCCTCCCTCAAATGGCTAACAACAAGCAATGCCTGTTTAGGGCCTAGATACGGGAGTTGAGAGGTGGATCCCTCTTCCTCGCCCTCAGACGTCGCAATTTCCGTCTTTGGTGGTTCGGCATTGTTGAGAAGAGCGAAGCATTTCTCGCGCATGGAAGCAGGCATGCCCGAGAAGGCTTCGTCGAGAATTATAAGGTCTTGCTTCTTTATAATGGCCCGAATGAAAAGAACCAAACGCTGCTGGGCAATGGTAAGCTGACCGAATGTCACGGATTCGGCATATTGAGTGGACTGGTCAGGCCCATGCGTTGTGGCGCCTTTGATCTGCCACTCAGAAGGGTTATCATCAGACAAGACCTTCTTTTGAAACTTCTCCGGCATGAAGGACAAGTCGACTTCTTTCACATCGCCTTTAGCGTCTGCAAAATTAGGATCTAATTCTGGTCTGAAATGTTCCAAGACTCGGTCAACGAGAGTATCGATTTCATACCTCAAAACCGGCTTTGCAAGGAATGTATCTGCCCATGCGGACTCAATTGATGCCCGTATGGTCAGCTGTCGAGGGAAGAAGGCGTGAATTTCGGGAGATGAATGGCCAATCCGAGATTGAAGGTCAAAAATCGATATGGCAGTGTTTCCCGGCTCAGGCAGACGGGAACGGCCAAAAAGGCGAACGGGCAGAGCGTAGGCTTGCGGATGGTCAGACGTAATGACAGACAATAGTGTCGTTTTGCCAGAACCATTGGCCCCAAGGACTGCCCATCTCTGGCCACGACGAACTTGCCAATGCAAGCCTTCCTTGTGAGTATCCTCATCTAGTACAGCCTGTCTCCAGCCGCCAAGAACGACCTTTTCGCCGTATTGGACGCGAAGTCCGTCCATTTCAATGATGGGTTCCCCATCCAAAGAAACGGGCATTCGGACTGCCAGATCTAGCCGACCCTCGTTGTCCCGGAGTCTCCCCGAGGAGTTGAATGCGCTAGACTTTTCGACAAATCTCGTCAAAAATAGTTCTTTTTCCCCGCTGAAAGCAATTTTATCGGCCGAGAGTTCCAACACATGGGTTATCCAGCCCGGTATAGGGTCCTGGGGGCGTAGGGAAAGTAGGACTCTGGGTGAAGAGTGGCTTGCGAGATTCTGTAGAAGTGAAGATATACTATCAGTTGTGGCTGGGTCAAGTCCCACTAGATTGTCACTCGTCAGCTTGAAATCATTCGTGTGGAATGCCAAAGTCTAGAGAACTTACTGAAAGGTTCATCTAGTAAAAGCAGTTCTGGCCGAGCCAAGAGTGCTTTGGCTATCCGTGTACGCCTCGTTTGTCCGTTGCTCAAATTAGAGACTGGCATGTCCAGCAGGTCTCGTAGTTTCAAGTTCTGAACTACCTCCTGGAAGAGATCATCATCGTACAGCTCTGTAGTTTCCTTGCCTGCCAGTGGATTCAACTCTGTCTGGCCTTTCAAGTACTGCAGCACCGTCCAATCTGTTTCTTCGCGCAGGCTTTCGTATCTTGCGCTGAGATATGCCCCCCGTGTTCCGCCAGTGGCCTGAGACCCCTCACCACTAAAGCCCACATATTGGATCGCATTGCTTGGGTGCCTTAGCCTTGGGTTTTTTGGAGAAAACTTGTCTGATGACAAGTAAGGGTATGAGCGTGACTTGGGAGGTACGGCAATGTGCTGGCCTCGGAGGATATTGAGAAAGGTAGTGCTTCCAGGGCCAATGACGGCCCAGTGTGAGAGCCCACGTTGTCTTAATTTATCGGATTCGTGTATACGCCTCGATTTTCTACTGTCCGATGTCTCTTCTGCGCGCGAGTCGAGAGTAAAATCGATCTTGGTAAGAAGCGGTCGGTTGGCCGGGGTAATGCCGGCTAACGAAGGATAAGAACGAAAAAAGGTTGCATTTTCTATCCTGACTAGAGGGGGCGGGCATGTCGTCGAGGATCTGTTGTTGTTAGGCTTCGAGGTCGAAGCCGCATAGCGCACAGCCCGGTACGATATCGCGAGTGAGTTGGCCGTCCTCGACAAAAGTGCTGGATATCTCAGCATTTCTGCACTACGATGCCCCCTGCGTGATGAAAAGAGGCATCCAAGGAGCGCTAGAATCGTGGAAGACGTGGCTGCGTCGAGTCTGAGCTTCGACAGATTTAAATTCTGTAAGTAGAAGTTTACCGGCATTGGAGCCTCGCTGCCTCAGGCGCCAAGGCGGCTCCATCTTCAACCACGCATAAAGTACTGTACTCAGTGTACTGTCTGTAAGCATAATTACCAGCATCAAGGCTGGTTTTATTTATTTATTTTCTTTAACCTCACCATTGTGATGGTGTCTTCGCCATTCTACTGCACAGGGAAGCTGCACATACTCATATGTAACTAACTATAGGTACTTAGTACATCAGACTCGGCACCCAGAAGAAGCTCCGGGCTCTTGGTCCCTGAATTTTGCTGCTGCGTTGCCGACTTCTCAAGGCTACAGTCTACTGGCTGAAGCTGAAAGTATCTCTAGTATCTAGTATCTGCTAAGCATGTCAGTCGCCGGCAGCAGCACTCTCGCCACCGCGGTTCTGGCCGTCACAGGTCGTGAGCTGCCAGAGCTGACGTCTATTCCATCGCTGCCGCTGTTTGCCGCAGCACTGAAACATGCCACGAGCGACGCTGGAAAGGTCGCCGTGATCGATTGCACGAAAGCGCAGAGCTTCACATACCGACAGCTCTTGTCAGATGTGTCAGCAAAGAAGAAATGGCTGCTGGAGCATCTCTCGCTTACCGACCTGGACCAGAGACGGATAGCATTTCTCGTCCCGAATGGCTACGACTATGTAGTGATGCAGTGGGCTGTATGGGCTGCCGGGGGCGTCTGCGTGCCACTTTGTATGCCGGTTTGCTACGTGGATTTGGATTGTGCCGCAATGCTTCTAACTGTTCTTTAACTGTACAGGCACCTCACATCCCGTTAAAGAACTTCTCTATACAATTGGCGATTCGCAGCCGTCGTTGGTGGTTATTCATCCCGCCTTCGCAAAGGCCGAGCCGATGTTACGCCAAATGGTTGTTGATGTGCCATTCGTAGGTTTCGTTCCCATTCTCAGCTCATCTTCAACATCACTGCCACCATTCCACGACTCGCTGTCCTTGGATAGACGGGCGCTTATGATATATACCTCCGGCACGACATCGAATCCCAAGGGCTGTGTTACAACACACAAGAATATAACATTCCAAGCAGACTGTCTCGTTAAAGCATGGAAGTATACTTCTTCAGATCACTTAATACATGTCCTGCCCTTGCACCACGTCCACGGCATCATCAATGGCCTCACTGCCTCGTTTCTGAGCGGAGCAACGGTCGAAATGCACCCCAAGTTCGACCCCAAGACTATCTGGGAAAGATGGCAGGACAAGGGCTCATCGACGCTGTTCATGGCTGTTCCTACCATCTACTCTCGTCTCGTTGACTATTTCGATGCGCATATCCGCTCGACAAATGCGGAAGTACCATCGAGAGAAGGGGCCAAAGCTCTGCGACTTGTCGTCAGCGGGTCAGCTGCTTTGCCGACTCCGATCAAAGCTAAATTCGCCGAAATTACAGGCCAGGTCTTGTTTGAGCGGTACGGGATGACCGAAATTGGCATGGCTATTAGTTGCGGCCTCGACGTCTCTCAGCGGCTGGATGGAAGCGTTGGCTGGCCACTGCCTGGCGTCCAAGTGCGGCTCACAGATAAAGAAACCGGCAAGGTCATCGAAGATAGTGAAGAGGATGGCATGGTTGAAATCAAGGGCAATAATGTGTTCCTGGAATACTGGAACAAGCCCGAAACTACTGCAAAAGAATTCACTCCCGACGGCTGGTTCAAAACCGGGGATGTTGCGAGGCGGTCCAAAGACGGCGGTGCTTACTACATCCAAGGCCGTGCATCAGTTGACCTGATCAAAACCGGCGGCTACAAAGTATCAGCACTGGAAGTAGAGCGTAAAATACTCGGTTTGGAGGGTATACAAGAAGTAGCCGTTGTCGGCATAGCAGACGAGGAATGGGGGCAGCGTGTTGCTGCGGTTGTAAAATTGAGAGACGGCGTAAGACTATCCATGACTCGATTTGACCTGGAATATGGACTAACATCGTCTAAAGACAGCCACTTTGGAGCTGAGCACGCTTCGGACGAAATTGAAGGAGGAAATGGCTCCGTACAAGATTCCCACGATACTGAAAGTTGTCGACGGTATAGAGCGCAATGCCATGGGCAAGGTCAATAAGAAAGACCTGTTGAAGAAGTATTGGCCAGATGCATAGATTTGGAGGTACCACATGTATATAAAGAGGCATAAGAATTGCAATTTTAGATGTGAATATTCGCGGATGTTTGGTTCAGTGGTACATGGTTGAGGCTCCAAGGCTGCAACTCGACTCTACCACAACCGTGGATGACAGTAATTGCATCCCATGGATCAACACGGCATTGCAAGCATTGCATTACATCAGATTTTTGCTTACTTTACTCTTCAGAATTTTCAGCAATCACCATCGCATGATGTCCAAAGAACGAGGCGAAGGCAGAATGTTGCCCCAGAAGTCACATCTAGCTCATCGTTCTCCTCTTCATCCACAGAATGCTTCAACTATGGACCTACAGTTGCTATCAGAAAGCTGTGATTACTGCCTCAGCAGTGAGCACTTGGACGCCCAATCATCGGCGTCAACTTTAGGAAACGATAACAAGGTGCAAGAGCAATATCAGCACGGAAACGCACAAGATGTCATCGCGCCCTCAAACTCGTCACATATTCATCTTCAGGGGCCATATGCAGATGGAAGAAGAACTACATTCACAAACAATAGCGCTGAGTCATGGTTTAAACCCGGCATTATCAGGACCTCTTCCATCGATAGGGCCGCAGCATCCATCTCCTCATATTCTTCGATGTACTCTTCATCAGAACAACGATTAGAGCGGCCATGCCCTGCTGCTGAAAGTGAGACAAGTGCACGAAGCAGCATCGTCTCCCAAAGCCAAGAGAGCGAGAGAAGTACCTCTAGCTCTATGGGAATTACCAGTATAAGCAACGACAGCACCTTGAGCCAGGGACATGCGCAGCAGCGGCGACGAAGGCCAAAGAATAGAGCTGGTTTGACTAGCAAATTTTCAAATCAGTCCATCTCCTCCTTCAAGTTGGGCCATCTAAAAGAGAGGGAGCGTAATCCGTTCAAGTATGTTATTATCAGTATGCATTCGAGTAAAAAGACCATGCTCACACTCCGAGGTACAGATGGCTATATCGCCGGTCAGACAATAATATTCAACATTCAGGTCAGATCAAGTCAGAACAGCAACAGGCAGATCTAGGACCGCAGCTGCACCTAATAAAGCAAAGAGATAATGAACTAAACTCGACACAAACACCCCGAAACGAGCGACAACCCACATCTCAAAGCTTTGGGCCTGATCTTCTGGAAAAAATGGACAAGCTAGAGGAGAAAATTGACACTTTGATCGTCTCCCACTTCTCCACATCAAGATCAACAGATAGCCCGAGAAGCAGCATTGCTTGTCAAGTCACGCCCGACCTTTTCCACCCTGGAGGGAGAAATATAAAGAAAAAGGAACAAGAACCGACTCAATATTCTCATGACGATCAAGAAAAAGAACCAGAACAAATGCTCCTGGCGGCCGAGGTCGACCGTCTAATAAAGTCCAACAACAAACTTTCCTCACGCATCCAAGCTCTAGGCGCCTCCGGCCTGATTGAGCTGATAGAAATGCTGAGCTTTTCCATAGAACGGCTCAACTCCGAACTTACTTCTCTTCGTCAACAGCAGAACACAATTATCAGGGAAATATCATCATCATCATCATCATCATCATCATCATCATCATCATCATCACGGAATCATTCTCACGACGATGACGATGACAGCGGCCTAAAGCAACAACGGCGAGAGGAGCAGCATTTAAAAGCCCTTGAGATACAATCCAACACCATCAAACGCCTAGGAGTATTACTAGGACGAAGCGAAGAGCAGCTAAAGCATGAGAAGAGAACGAATGGTAGGTATAACGAGGCCATTCTAGGACTGGAGAAGATGGTTCAAGTGTTGGAGACAGAATGGCGTAGAGTTATGCCGCTTATCTATGCTTCAGAGCTAGATAATTACCGTGTCAAAAGTTCATCGAAGTAGCATTTTTTTCTTCTTTTCCACTTTCTTTTCTCCAACGTTTCGTTTTCGAGGCAGATCATCTGCTCAATCTATCGTGGTTTGTTCGTAGTGAAGGGTCTCGAAATTGAATTGTCATGACATTCCTCTTTACATGAGCATCTTTAATACGAAAAACCAGAAATAGACCATGATAAGCATTATTGAAAGATCGCCCCAAACTCCTTATGAGAGATAATTAGTTCTAACTGCAAACCCTAGCCCTAACAATCTTCCTAAGGAACCCTAAGAAGAGATTCGTAGGTAGATCTCCGCCGCACTCCATATTTTTTTGCCCTTGGGAAAGAATGTCGTATCTATTCTTTTTACTCATAAAGGATTTATTTACTGAAAAGATGATCTAGTAGAATAAAAATCAACGTCCTAGAGTAACCTAAATATCCATACCGATGACAATCTTCAGGCTCGTGGATAATCTCGTGGATGATGCCTTTGCCTTTACTCAAGGAGAAAAGAAAGAGCCAGTTCGATACCTATCGATTGAAAGGCAACAGAAATTGAAATCTATCCTTTGTATCATACATAGGTATGCACCCCAATCCACGCTATGCAAAAACCAAAAGAAATCGAAACAAGACGCCACGCCAAATAAACCAAACACCAAACACGTAACACACATCACACATCACACATAACATGGATAACCATATACATGCAATACCCATTAAAACCAAATTTCACACATTATACATATCAATATAGGAATCTATCTGTTCCTAACACTCTTAAATCTACGTTGGTTCTGGTTTTAGTGTAGTCAAAAGACAGTAACTTTTGGTACATGCAAAGATAACAAGACAAGAAAAGTGCAAACAACTTTTTTATATAAGGGAGTACGGTCTTTTTTTCTCCTTCTTCTGTTCTTATAAAGATATTTCCGACTAGGTCGAAAAGTTCCTTTTAAGGTGCCAGAATAAGAGCCAACAATGCCATGCGGCAGTAAAGACCATAGCGCATCTAGAGACAGTAATTAGTGTCTTCCGTAATCCCAGATTCGTGACCGCGTATGAACTTACCTGTCTAAAGTATGCCGCTCTCTGATCAAAGTCCACTTCCTCGCCAATTTCGGCGTTCCTCGGCAATGGGTGCATGACAATCATATGGCTCTTGGCATGTTTCAGGACCGAGTTGTCAACGATAAAGCTGTTCTTGAGTCTTTCGTATTCATCAAGGTCCACAAAGCGCTCTTTCTGGACCCGAGTGCAATACAGCACGTCGGACTGGGCAATAATCTCTGGAGTAAGCTCCTCCGATTCGCGGATTAGCTGGCCAGATGATACGACTAGCTTGCGCACGTCTTCTGGCAGGGACAATGCCTTGGGAGCCACTAGCTGAACCCGTACATCGTAGAACTGGAGAAGCTTGATTAAGGAATGCACCGTACGGCCGTACTTCAAATCTCCAGTGAACGTGACAGTCAGACCAGTGACAGTACCGAGTTCTTCCCTAATGGTGAAAAGATCCAGGAACGCTTGAGTCGGGTGTTCCAGGCTTCCATTGCCACCATTAATGACAGGGACTGAAGAAAACTTCGCTGCAGTGTGAGCACTGGTTTGATCAGGATGACGCAAAACGACAGCATCTCCGTAGCACCCCAAGGTACGGATTGTATCTTGGAGAGTTTCTCCCTTCTTGGTCGATGAATGCTCCGTTGAGATTGCAATTGTGCGACCACCGAGCCGTTGCATGGCGGCATCAAAAGAGGCAGAAGTGCGCGTGGAAGGCTCGTAGAACAACGTGCACAAAACACGGCCCTTGAGAATATCAAGAACACCCTGCCTTTCAACACCAAGACGCATCTCCTGCGCTACAGTGAAAAGAAGATGAAGATCTGCACGGTTGAACTGGTTAACGGAAACTACGTGCTTCTGCTTAAAGTTCGAGCGTGAAAGAAGCTCCCGTAAGGATGTCGATGTTTGAGACGAAGGGGAGAAGAGCGGTGGTCCGAGCTCAGGAACATTAGGAACCGAATCGGCAATCCTTGGGCGGGAAGGCCTAACAGGAGTGCTGGTCGAGAAGCGCCGTTCAATCAAAGCGTCAAACTTCGGTTGCACGCGCGGGGAGAAAGCTCTAACTGAAGGGGACTGAGGCACAATGCGGTGTGCGGACATGTCTACACCTTCTGCTGCCTCGGCTTGGATGTCGCCGTCAAGACAAGATGTCTTGTTTTGGAAAACCACTCGGTGGACAGCTCCTGTCATTGGTTTTCCATTGAAAGGCGACCAGACATCGTCACTTTTGAAGATATAGGGACGGTCAATTTCGACTTCAATAAAAGCGTCAGGCTGGTCATGCAGCTCGAAGATCTTCTTGGGGTTGTCATAAAGTCGAGTAGTGATATCGTCGATCGTCAGCTTGTTCTGAGATGCCGCTGTAAGCAGCAAAGGTAATGCATCAGCAATACCAACCGCAGGGCTAGCTTCCTTTCCAGCTAGCTGGTACGGAATGGTGCCTATAGAGAAGACATCAATGGTGCTCAAATATTCCCAAAGTGCATTTTGATCCTCAACAGTTGGCAAGCCAGTGCATTCCGGATAATCTTTTTGGGTAAGGAAGAGACTGTAAATCGAGACGTCACACGTGACTTTGAGTCCTTTCTCCTTGCTGAGAGCAATCAAGTTGATATCTTCCTTTGATGAAACATTCAAAACATGAACATTGCGATTGTGTAAGCTGGCCAACAGAAGAATTGAAGCGAGATCTGTGGACTTGGCATCCGTAATCATTGGTTTGTTGGCCGGCCAAACACCAAAATGGTTGGTTACAGCGGCTACCTTGCTGATGTTGCCAGAAAGATGATTGAAAGGAATAAAAAGAGCACCCACTTCATTGGTTACCTGGCCGACTTGATCCGAGTTGTTAGCCGTAGCGGCGACAGAAAGGTTGAAATCGCAGTAGGTTCTAGCCTTGGAGTTCTGCTGGGCCACCTTCAAAGCAACGGCATCCGTCACCGAGGCATCCAGTCCAACGGGCATAACGCGAATCATAGTGAAGCCAGCTGCAACAGAGGCCTTGGTAACTACTTCGAAATCTTTCGAGCCTGGAGTGACAATTCCCGGGACGAAAGAGGCGGTGTTGATGAGACCAGGTAGCACCATAGTACGATGACTGGTTTGATGGTCAATGGTGAGAATTTCAAGTTCATAGTGTCGTGCAAGAGCCTCAATCAAGATTTTGGCATTCTTGACATTGGTGACCAAAGGAGTCTGGTAATCAACAGCCATGCGTCTAGTTCTGTAACCTTTGCTCATGTAGTTGGCTGGACGGCGATATCTGTTGCTTGACGGAAGATTGATGTACAGATCAATCAGGTTATTGGCAAGATGTTGCGTAAGAGAGTATTCAGACTTAAGATCTTCTTCTTCCTGTCCAGCAAGAAGTTCCAAGTACTTGACTGGAATACCGTGCTCCTTGATATAGTCAGCGGTACCGGCAGTAGCAAACAGGTTGTAGCCCATCTTGTGCAATTTTTGAATTGAAGGCAGCATCTCTAACTTTTCCTTGAAAGAACCGATGGAAAGGAGGATATTCTTCTTCGGAAGACGGAAGCCAGTCGAAATCAGCGCCTTGAGATAAGCTTCAGCTCGATCACGGCCGAAACAAGCAACTTCACCAGTTGAAGCCATCTCAACACCCAGCACAGGGTCTGCTCCAGAAAGCCGAGAGAAAGAGAACTGAGGAACCTTGACACCAACATAGTCTTTGGGAATGGTGACCGGAGGGTACTCCTGGAACGGTATTCCGAGCATAGCCTTTGTTGCCATTTCAATCAAGTCGACACCCATGACTTTGGAAACGAACGGGAAAGAGCGAGAAGCGCGAACATTGCACTCGATGACCTTAATATCATTGTCTTTGGCGATGAATTGAATGTTGAATGGACCCGTGACATTGAGCGCATTTCCGATCTTTTGCGTAGCATCTTCAATGCGTCGAACAGTCTCGGGATCCAGATCCTGCGGAGGCAGGATAAGAGTGGCATCTCCAGAATGCACACCAGCATTTTCCACGTGTTCTGAAATAAAGTGACCGACCATGACACCGTTTCGTGCCACTGCATCCATCTCAATTTCCTTCGCATTTTCAATGTACTTGGTAATAACAACTGGGTGCTCACGAGAGACTTCGGCAGCTTGCTTCAGATAGTTTGCCAGGTCGTCTTTAGAATAAACAGTGTTCATGGCAGCTCCTGAAAGAACATAGGACGGTCGGACTAGCACTGGGTAATTGACTTTGTCACAGAAGACAGTTGCTTCTTCAATGCTTGTCAATTCCTTCCAGGCAGGTTGATCCACTCCGATACGGTCAAGCATTCGAGAGAATTTGTATCGGTTCTCAGCACCGTCAATCATCTCTGGAGAAGTTCCTAAGATCTTAACATTCAAACGATGCAGAGGCAAAGCAATGTTGTTGGGGGTTTGACCGCCCATGGACATAATAACACCACTAGACGCCTCTAGCTGGTAGATATCCAGAACGGTTTCCAGATTAATATTCTCGAAATAGAGCCTGTCCGCCTCATCATAGTCAGTGCTCACTGTCTCCGGATTGTAATTGACCATAACGGTCTTGTATCCCTGTTCTCTAAGGGTGCGAATGGTTCTGACGGAACACCAATCGAACTCCACGGATGAACCAATGCGGTAGACACCTGAACCGAGTACCATCACGCCATGATCCGTAAATTTGATGTCGTGTTCCGAGCCATTAAAGGTAAGGTAAAGGTAGTTGGTAAAAGCAGGGAACTCTGCTGCAACTGTGTCGATCTGTTTAACAACGGGAATAATGCCAGCTTCTACACGCATGCGTCTAATAGCTAGTTCATTTGAACCCAAGAACTTGGCAAGCTGACGGTCGGCGAAACCAAGTTGCTTAGCTTGGCGGATCAAGTTGATTGGAACGTTGGTAGCATTGAAATCGTTTGTTAGCATTTTGCCAAAATCACTCAAGCTCTTGAGTTTGCGCAGGAACCACTTGTCAATCCGAGTCAATTTCCAGATATCATCGACAGAGTACCCATTATGCATAGCGTTTGCAATAGCAAACAGGCGCTGATCAGAGGGTGTCTGAAGCTCAGTATCAATTGACATCAATGCATTAGTCTCATTGAACCCCAAGTTATGAAAGTCGACAGAGCGAATGGCCTTCTGGATTGCCTCTTCAAATGTCCTGCCTATACTCATAACTTCACCCACACTTTTCATCGATGAACCCAGCTGGGTGGACACACGTGTGAATTTCTTCAAGTCCCAGCGAGGAATTTTGACGACAACATAATCGAGAGAAGGCTCGAAGCACGCACAAGTAACTTTAGTGACCGAATTTGAGATCTCATTCAACGGAATACCGAGACCAAGCTTGGCTGCAATGAAAGCGAGAGGATAGCCAGTAGCTTTCGAGGCAAGAGCAGAAGAACGAGATAGACGCGCGTTCACCTCGATGATGCAGTATTCCTTTGAGAATGGGTTGAGAGCGTATTGAATATTACACTCACCAACAACTCCTAGATGACGAATAACATTGACAGCGGTGGTCCGAAGCATGTTATAGTCCTCATCTGAAAGAGTCTGCGAGGGTGCAACGACGATGGAGTCGCCAGTATGAATACCTAGAGGGTCGAAATTCTCCATGTTACAGACAGTGATGCAATTGTCACGGGCATCTCGGACAACTTCGTATTCAATCTCTTTCCAGCCTTTCATACTTCTCTCAATGAGAACTTGTGGACTGGCAGCAAAGGCCTTGGTGCAGAGCTCTCGCAGCTGCTCAGAATTATCAGCAAAGCCACTCCCTAGGCCACCAAGGGCATACGCCGCGCGAACAATGACGGGGAAGCCAATGTCCTCGACGACTCGCATAGCCTCCTCAATGTTGGAAGCAGATGCAGATTTGGCACATTTCTCGCCAATAGATTCCATGCTTCGAGCAAATAGCTCACGATCTTCTGTTGTGATAATTGTGTTGATGGGGGTGCCCAGGACTTTAACGCCAAGTGCTTCGAACTCGTCTTTCAATTGAATACCAACTTGCAATGCTGTCTGACCGCCAAAGGTAACGTAGATGGCGTCTGGACGCTCGTGCTTGATGACTTTACGCACAAAGTCGGCATTCACAGGAAGGAAGTAAACTTTGTCAGCCAGACCCTTGGAAGTCTGAATAGTGGCAATATTGGGGTTGATCAGAATTGTGTAGATTCCTTCTTGTTTCAACGCTTTGATAGCTTGACTACCAGAATAATCGAATTCTCCAGCCTGGCCGATACTCAAGCCTCCACTACCGAGAACAAGCACTTTCTTGACAGACACGCGGGGTGCCTTTTTCTCATTTTCCTCGATAGTACCGCCGGGAAAAGTAACAGGCTTATTCAAAGCTTCAGGTGAGGCCAAAACCGTCTTGATAGTGTCTATGAACACATCGAAAAGGAACTCTGTGTCGCGAGGGCCGGGCGTGCTTTCGGGGTGGAATTGAACACTGAAATATGGTCGACTGGTATGCCGGATGCCTTCATTGCTGCCGTCATTGGCGTTGACGAAAAGCTCTTGCCATCCCTCTGGAAGAGTGGTAGCATCGACAGCATATCCATGGTTCTGAGACGTGATGTGACATTTTCCAGTGACCATGCTCGTGCAAGGAATGTTGTGGCCGCGGTTACCAAACTTCATCTTAATTGTGTTCGCACCAACCGCCCGAGCAAGCAATTGATGACCTAAGCAAATGCCAAAGATAGGTATTCTACCTTCCTGGACAGTCTTGGAGATATTTTGGACAGTGGCAGCAATCGTGGCAGGGTCGCCGGGACCGTTGGAGATGAAAAGACCATCGTACTCTCGGCCCGCAAGATTGTGAAAGTCGTAATCCCAAGGAATAACCAAAACTTCGACACCTCGTGACAGGAGGCAGCGAAGCTGATTGTACTTCATGCCGACGTCTAGACACAACACACGGACTGGACGGCCGGAGGGGTGTTTTAATGCAACGTTTTGCGGCGGAGTGAAAAGACGGGGTTCTCTAATAGACACTAGAATAGGAATAGGTAAGTATGTAGCTGCAAAGTAAGGCCCCAAGAAAGGTCGAGTAAATACCTTCTGCGACAAGGTTTTTCTTGTTTGGATCAACCCAATCAATCTGTTCGAAATGCTGTCTCCATTCGGCCGAGGGTATGATACCATTGCTCTCTGTTCCATTTGGTGCGTGAGACTCGAGCAGTAACCGACCGAGCATGCTGCCTTCCTCCCGAATCCGCTTGGTCAAGGACCGAGTATCGACGCCATAGATGGCCGGAACACCCTGTTCCTTAAGCCATTGGCCAAGCGATGATTGGGCCAAGAAGTGTGAATAGCTTTCGCCAGCGTAGGTGGCTACAACCAAGGCAGCAATATGGATCTGAGACGACTCAAAGTGCTTAGGGAGATCTTTGAGGATTTCATCCATGGTCGCCCGCGAAGGCACCCCGTAATTGCCCACCAGAGGAAAGGTGATCACCAAAATCTGCCCTCTGTAGGATGGATCGGTAATCGACTCCGGATAGCCTACCATTCCCGTTTGGAAGACCAATTCACCAGCAGCACTCTTCTCGGCACCGAAGCTGTAGCCCTGGTATACAGTTCCATCTGCGAGCTCCAGGGCCAACTGCCTGTCGGAGCTCCCCACGATGGGGGACGACGCGGGCGGAATCAGGGCGCCATTGCCGGCAGGCATGGACGGCAGTGGCAGCAGGTTGCTGGCCGATCGATATGAAGCTGCACCTCCGTTTGAAGGGCTAAGAGGAGCGCCACTGTCGCTCACACGAGCAGTGCGGGGCGAGGTAGGCTCGGGTTGCGACATGACAGTTGCCTTTTTGAGGTTTTCTTTTTCTTTTCTTTTTCTGTTCTTCTATTTTGTTTTCTCTTTCTTTTTCTCGGGATGATTTATAAAATCAAGGGTCCTCCGAGGGACGAGATCAAGATAGTTGACTCTACCGAAGCATTAGCAGCCTGCAAGACAAGTGTACAGACTGTCTCTAGGTCACTTCTGCACGGAGATGAGGGAGGAGGGAGAGGGAGTGAGAGCGAGGGGATGTTGGAGAGAGAAAAACGAAACAAGGTCTGCGGCAGAATAAATTTTTTGAATCTGGTGTGGGAAGAGCAGATTGCCAGATCGGCCATTCTGCAGCTCCTATTGGCTGCTGAGCTCTGAGTGGAGTTGCTCGCGTGCAGCTAGTGGCCAATGCGCCCTGACCGCCTTCGCCCCTCTTCTCGCGAGTCGAGACAAGCTGTACGGAGTTAATAACCAGCAGTTAAGCTAATGCTTGACTGCATCCATCGTGCAGACGTAGCCTCCTTCTACCGATGCAATGCAATAACTATCAATTTTGTTATTGTTCTGAGGTCAGTTCTGGGCATTCGTTGGTGGCGGCGGCGGGATTATAAACTTGACGTCTCACACAGATAAGACCGTGGTACGATTCCATACCTAGCTATATACTTGAAAGTTAAAGATAATATTCTTCCACGCTGCACCTACCTAGGTAAATAGAGTACTGAAGGAAGAGTAATGAGGTTACAGTATCTCAAACTAAAAAAGAGAGATAGCTTCGCCTCCAAGGTTATTTGTCAATGCCTCGCACATCAAGGCCGGTTCATGAGCCCATGAATTGGCAGTGCCAACACGCATACTAGTACTACATTTCATGCTGCTTCTTCAGCCGGATGAAACGCTGGATCTGATAGACCATAGTTACGGAGTATAGTAGCACAGAGGAGTTATATTTGCAGGGACCCTTGAATATGCGCTAGTCCTATCCCGGCTAAAATGCAGCGCTCCGATTGGCTGTGTCCCGATAGCCGCTCTCGACAAATCAGATGACCGCTTTCCCCCATTCTCATCATGTGAAGTTTAATCTCACCGTCACAAATCGCTTCGAGATTTCTTCTTCTTCTTCTTTTCCGTTGTATAGATCTGCTTTGTTTGTTGGCGCGGCTTTTTGTCTTTTCAGCGGTTCCCTTCTTCTCGTCTCTAATGTCGTAGCATCTTCATCCAGCACTCATGCTCGCCTCACTTCTGCGACCCAGGAAGTCGCGGCACCCTGTCCCCTCACCTATGCACGAAACGACTCCTTTTCTTCATGGCTTCCTGCGTGACGATCAAAGTGTGGCACCCACTGAGCCAGATGAACCAAATCGAGGCCAGTATGGGGGAAATGAGGAAACCGGGCAAGATGATGACAGCGAGGAAGGCTTTCTCTTGCCGATATTCTCGTCGCCACACTTGGGTGAGCAGCAATGTCTCGAATATGGCATGTAACGCAGTGCTTTACTGATAGATACAGACCTAATTCCCGTTTACACTGTCACGCATTCCATCCGGTCTATCATTGTGTCGCGTTGCGAAACCAGCCTGACCTGGGAACAATTAAGGTCCCCGCAGGTATCGCAATTTCTTCTCAAACCTATCCAGCAACAGATAAGAGAATCTCAGTTCAATAGGTCTACCTTATATGCATTGATGGCCAATTGCCTCCAGTTCAACAAGGAAGCCGATCTTAATCCAGGTAACAGCGGGACCTCCCGAACTAGAGCACTTGTCAGTGAGCTTTTGGCTATCAAACTCCTCAAGGAATACACGACACGTGAGTTAATCGACGCGCTTTCGTACGACTTTTATCCTCTTCAAGGGCAAGTTCCTCTGTCAGCGGCCAACCTGCGGGCACCAACCTGGAACCAGTCTTATTCAAAGAGCAAAAGCGCAACGGGCGATACCCGGATTTCATGCTTGGAAATAGCCATTCGAGCCCAGGCCAAGCGCTTCATTTCTCACCCTTTAGTCGTTCAACATTTGGAAGCCATATGGGCTGGGACCATTGTGTTCCACTCAGCGGCCGATAATTTGCATCGGCCGCATGGCGCAGCTATTCGTCGTGACCATCTGCGTTATGGGGCTGTAAATGCACCCCAAAGGCAACAGCAGTCCAGCAACAAGGCTAGATACGGTGCCCAGTCTTCTGACAATCCACGCCGAGCTGTGACTCTTTACGATCCTAAAGATGCGTCCCTCTTCAAATTGTCGCGTCTCCGTGTACCCCGTTACCGACACTTTCTATCCACTATTTCGTTTGCAGTTCTGTTGGGTCTCTATCTCGCTGTTCTTGTCCAAAGATCCATACCGATCACCACGGTCGAGGTCATCTTCTGGCTGTGGAGCGCTGGCTTCATGCTCGACGAGGTCGTAGGCTTCAATGAACAAGGCTTTAGCCTCTATCTCATGAGCTTCTGGAATCTTTTTGATCTGGGGATCTTGCTTCTTCTTTTCTGCTATTCAATCCTTCGTTTATACGTTATGGCTATGCCGGAATCTCGACAACTGGCCGCTGCAAACCAAGCGTACGATCTATTGGCTGCTGGCGCTGTTCTTCTCTTTCCACGTCTTTTCTCGGTTCTCGACCATTACAAGTACTTTTCACAGCTGCTCATCGCGTTCCGGATTATGGCTGCCGATCTGATGGCCGTGTTTCTATTGATCGTTGTTGCCTGCAGTGGCTTTTTGGTCGCATTTTCCTTCTCCTCGGCGTCGTCACAGTCTCCTCAAGAGATTACGTATGGCTTATTCCAGATTCTGATGGGGTTTACCCCTACAGCATGGAGTCTATGGGAAGAATATGATGCTCTTGGCCGAATCATTCTAACCATTTTTCTTTTCATCTGCCATTTTGTAGTGGTTACCATCTTAATCACCGTTCTTACCAACTCTTTCATGGCTATTGTGAAAAATGCACATGAAGAACACCAATTTCTATTTGCAATCAACACCATCTCAATGGTCAAGTCAGATGCGCTGTTCTCCTATGTGGCACCTTCCAATATCATCGGCTGGCTACTTACCCCATTGCGCTACTTTATCCCACTCCGTGATTTCGTCAAGCTCAACCGCACTCTCATCAAGATCACCCACTTCCCTATCTTATGGACCATTTGCTTGTATGAGAAAATAATACTAGGTTCAAGTATAATTGACCCTACTGAGCTGGTTGAAAGTGGCGGCTATTTGTATGGCCGTTCCACGGCGGTCTTGCGTGCGAGAAACGAGCGGCAAAGCCGGTTTGATACATTCCATCGCCTCACGCGCGAGCCATCCATTGCTACATACCAGCAGGACCGCGTATTGGATGAGCTTTTTCGGCGCCCTTTTCGTCCGCAATCCATACAAGATATTACTCAAAGTCCAGATGGGCGGCGTAAAAATACTATGGTGAAGAATTGGATGCAAGGCATGGATACCATTGCGGAATCAACGCCGAAACCTTCAAATGCTCTCTACAGAGTACGTTCCCCCGCATTACAGCGCAATTATACCGAGACTTCTCGATCTGTCGTTGCATCTGACCCCGAGGAGTTCCTCAACCACGGAAATTTCCATCCGGTCCCTGAGCATACGGTTTTGCACAATGCAACAGCACGTTTGGCAAGATATACCTCCCATGCAACAGATATCGAAGGTGATGATGAAAAATCCAGTGATGAAAACCGCGACGATGATGAGTCGGATGAAGATCGGCAAAGCTCGATCTTAAACTCTCTGAATGCTGTGAATACGGCTCGCCCCAGCAGCAAGTCAACACCGAAATTCTTCAGTTCTCGCCCGTCTACTGCAGTGTTAATTTCCCGCAAGAGCAGTCCAGACCGGAATCGCCCAATGACAGGCCGTCCTCAGGTGCGTAATGCATCAAGTGTAACTGTTTTGCACAACCGGCATGCCCCGGATGATGACAGCACAGACGATGCACTGCCTGGTCCCTCATCTGCCTCCGCACTGAAGGCATTAGAGACAGAAAATCCGGCTCTGGCTCCACGATCAAGCTTCATGTCAGCTCCCAATTTTAACGGTGCCATTGGGTCTGATATCGGTGACGTTGGCGCACTCCCATCCAGTTTGGCTACGCAGATCGCAATCGACAATGACGTTGTTGGCCGGTTGGTCCTAGCCCGCATGCAGAATATAGAGGCAGGATTCCGCGAGGTGCTAAAAGAAGTTAAAGATTTACATGGCAAGCCGGGCCGCGAGTCGAGGTACACAGGCCGTAGAACTATTGATGACGAGACTTGAAATGTGGACAGATAACGCCTCATTTCATACGAGGGAGGCCGAAACTGGATAAAGAATTGGCTCCGATGTACCGACAGTATTATATTATTCCTTTTGCATTAGATACCCATACGTTATTGCTTCAAGTTGTGCTTTTTCCTATTTTATATCTCTCTCTCCCAAGACAAACAGTATCTAGCGTTACATATATAACGATCAATTAACCATCGAATAGCGCAGTATATATTGTCAATCGAATTTGAGGCAAAACACAGAGTCCGTTTCCAAGTGACCGCTCTTTACCTCTCGTTCCGAGTATGCAATACCACCCGCGGAGCGGACTTGTTTGTCCCCTGATCCGTCTGCGTGCTAGGATCATCTTTAGCACCTCTCACGGCAAGGCGTTCAGTCGGGGTGACGATATTCTGGCCTCCTAAGAGGTACTTGAAGAAGAGCACGGTGCCGCCGAGGATGCCGACGGTGCTCAGAACGGCTACATTTCGGGTTCTGCGGTTATGAGAGAAAGAGAAAGAACATGGCGGTTAACGAGTGTCTGGAAGGAATATGTTCCATCAGAGTACTTACGACATGCTCGCTCTACGAGCTGTCTTCGTTACATCTTCTGAGGCGATGGCCATTTCAATAAGCGGTGTAAACAATAGTATCGAGATATAAGTGAGGCAGGACGGGGTCTTGGAAAAGGTCTAGGATCTTTTAGAAGCCGAATCTTTTTATTTTTTGAGGTCCTTTTTGCAGATGGAGTTCATGTTAGGGAGTACGAGTGGTCTGGTCACAGATATGCGAGTTCGCAGTGGCAAGCAAAGCAAAGCATTTCTTATTGTCGGGACCTGTCTCCGGATGCTGACCTGACGTCAGACGTGGGAAACAACAGCATGATTAAGTCTCAGATCCCACATGCTACGGCAGACATGCCATAGCCCATTAGAATCCAGGTAGATGTAAGGAGGAGAGAAAAGAGCGACGGCCGAAGTGCAGGCATGGGGTGGGCTAACTAGCAGCCTGCAGCCTGCAGCCGGTGTAACTTTAAACTATGTGCACTTTTCCAAGGTTGTGTTCAGCCTCATCAGCATCTCAGCGTTTAAATACAGCCAACGCAGATCCTTCTTCACCTCTACAGGTGCAAGGCATAGCCTATACATTCTAAGGACGCAAGTTGGCCTATTCTACATTGCCCATACATACAGTGTTGAGTTTGCCGGGCAACCATGTCGCAGGTTTCGGTTCAAGAGGCTCTCATCTCAAATCCCACAAACCAGGCAGTTATTCTCAGCCGCGCATCTAGCATCAATGAAGCAAATTTGCGAATGCCTCTGCTTCTGTTCTCTGATGACGACGCTGATACCCTCGTTTACATCGAGTCGGCTCCGCAGCACATAGATCAAGCTAGGCATAACGAATATCATGGCTGGACTGCCCCGCTGCAAGCAGAGGCCCAGGTTGTTCCTCATCGTATACATAGTCAGAAACTGCTTACTACCGGATCAAAAGTGCTAAAGGATTTGTTCCAACCTCGCAAACAAGCACGAGCCCTAAAGCGGTATTGTCTCACGCAACAACTGCCTCCAGGTATCAAGTATGCAATCGACCTCACCCCACCGTCCGAGGGTGATGAGGCAGTTATATTCATGACGGAGCTGTCGTGTCCAGCAGGTGTGATAAGATGGTTCGAGCTACAGTCTTTATGGAAACTACCTGCCATTTGCGTTGGTGGCCAGGATGAAGTTGAATGGCTTGCCCCTCTCGAGAATGAAACTAACATGGAACCTAAAGTTGTCAACACATCTAATGGGGACCTTCCTATTAATGGTGATACGAAGAAGAAAAATCCGGAGAGAAAACGATCGCCATCTCCACCTCCAAGGATTCTGAATTGGAAAGGAACTTTGCCCACCTTACGAGATGACTTGAGAAGCGGAGCATATTTGAATTCAGAAAATCAAGATTATGATACCAAGCACACCCTTGTTTACAGAGAGCCAGAAGCCCCAAAAGCTTGGAAAAGAGTCCCTGGTCTTCCACTTGATTACTCGCCCACCCGACATCGGACCTGCCTGGAGCGTATTCTATATGCACTCGAAGGGCTGAACCCACAACTTGATACTGCACCAAAACTATGGACCTTCTTCGCTCTGGCAAAGCTTTTGCAAATTGCCACTCACCCAGAAATTGGTGACCGCATCTTAGTTTGGTTGTACGAAGGCAATAATTCTCTATTCGCCGAAGTGAATCCCGAGCTTACCTATCAGATAGCGTGTGGATTGCAGAACCGCATTCTATGTCAAGATTCGTTTGCTATTCTGGTTGGTGAGGAGGCCCTCCTGGTATTGGACTCGTTAATTAGGGGCATGGTGCCTAAGTACAGGACTCGCACAATACACGGCCGCAACCGTGAACCTCTGGATGATACAGAAGTGCAACGAGTGGAATATGCAAGCAAGGTATTTCTAGATCGAGTCCTAGATGAGTTCGTCAAACTTGCCGGAACTGAGATGATATGGGTAGAACGCCTAGTGGTAGAAAATATCCAGGGCCCACTGAGAATGGCAGAACACCGACGAGTCGCTAACGAAATTATTGACTATTGTAAAAGATACGTGCGCAGTCAGATATACCGGTATTTGAACCAGCGCTATACACCGAACACAGAGTTTCGATTCCAATTCAGATCTGGCGCAGAGTACCCAGGAGAAGACTTCTGTGCTGCACCACTGCGCATGCCAGTACTCTGTCGGATCATGACACCTACATTTTGGAAACATCTCGGAGATGCATCATTGCTTAATATTGCGCTCGTCCCAAAGCATTCGTCGCTCAAAAAGTTGGCACCAAGATTGCCTAATCTGCAAGATCAAGAAAATGCTGTCATTCAACACTTCTCACCAAACTCGGTCGACGAAGCCATTGCATCTCTTCTATCCGGAATAAACAACAGCCCCCATAACGATACATGCTCGTACATCTCCTTTGACTTTCAGTATTTTCAGAATGATGTTACGGTCTATTTGAAGAATCTGTCGTCCAGCATGACCGGCCCTCCGAACTCTTCTGAATCGCCTACACGCGCCCTTGGCGTGCAGTTTGAGTTAATCGATACACTAGTCTGTCTGGGCGAGAAAGAATTGAAATTCCTTCCCTTGTGGGCTGGAGGAAACGACGATGGTACCGGTGGTGTATTTGATGACCAAGGGGTACCATTGGTGAAAGATGGGATGGATTTGCAACAGCCGGCCCATCTGTTCGTCTAGCTAGAGATATGGGCAACAGCAATAATGATTATGACACATCATCTATGGACTCATTTGACACTATCAATCCAGACGACTCCGCGAGCACGATAGAACGTGCCTCACGCGAGGCTACTGCCAGCCACGCCACCACCATCGCCAGTGTAGCATCTGTTAGTACATCTGTGTCGAGTTTTGAACTAGTTCAGCCACTTCGAGATATTGATATTAAGAGTAATTCAGATGGTGGTTTCGATCTTCAAATGGCTGGCAATGCTAGACGCAGTGACGATGAAGATTTTGAATTCTTTGACGACAATGATGACGACGACACGATTGGTATGATTTCAGATAATGAAGACATGTAAAGATGAATGATAGTTGCACTTCGTCCTTTACAATTAATACTTGTTCCATGGCCGGACTTTAACCTTAGCCCTAACCCTATCCGAAGTCAGTAGTACTAGCTATAACGACTCTTAAAGAGTTGATGCCTAGAGCAATTTCCAGTATTTCAGATTTCAATACTCACACCAGTTCTTTCACATTCATAACTGCGACTTTGTTTCTTGTCTTGTTCTCGTTCTCAAACCAATATGTAGTAACGTACGGAAATAAGTTATTTCTCTCCCGGTCTAAGCGCGAATGATAAAACGCGTATAACATCCAGCCCAGGACATTACTTGACACTGCACACTTGGAGAAGATAACCTTTAAGATCATCTACTAGCCAACACCTTTAACAAGGGAGCCCCTAACAAA